>JAVJIF010002956.1:0-240068 GCA_038442645.1 Agave tequilana
CCAAGCTATGCCTTGCTAGAGCCTTCACTTCTATGTTCCTTCTATGATGTCCAATATGCCTTCTTTGCTTCATGAACCTAGAAATTCTTGCAATAGCTAAGCAATGGCCTCCAAATATGGTACAAACCTGAAACTTATCTTAACAAACTAATTAGTACCATATAGCTCATATTTGGTTTGTTATCATCAAAACTCTAAACAAGTGGAGAGTGTAACCTTATGGGCCAACAAACTTCTCATGCCCATTTTATCAATGACTATCGACTTTCAAAATCTCATGCGTGGTGAAGTCTTCACGTAATCTACTCTTGCAAGTTTAGTACCGATATTGTTGTATCGCGAAGAATCTGTTCTTGTAAATGGTTCATATGAAAACACAAGGTTAACACTGAAATATTTGGATTAAAAATAACCATGAAAAACTCACTGTTCGGCCAAATAATGCCGAAAAGAAAGACAATGTTCGGTTGTGTATGGCCGAACAGTGTGCATATGTTCAGCCTATGTAGCCGAACATTACGTCTTTATTCGGTGATACCCAACCGAACAGGGAATTACGTTTTCTCTGTAATTCTCTGTTCGGTTGATGACCGCCAAACATTTATTATTTCTAGCCGTCATACCCCGAACAAATAATATTAGTTAGTCGTTCGAACACTAAACGGGGATGAAATCCATTTCAAAAATTAGTTTTTTGGGGATTTTAATTGGTAAAAATTAACTTTCTATGTGTTGGCAAGCTCTAGAGTTGTTAGTTGCTTCTCCATTAACGCCCACGATGAAATGTAAGTTGATTTTAATGTGTGGTTGGTAAATTTTTTTTGGTTTGAAGGTTGAGGGTGGAATGCGTGTAGAAGGAAGAAAATGGGGGGTTCCTTAAGCACTTGAGTGGGGTGCCTTCATAACATGGGTGGTACCTTAATCAATTTTGAATTTTTTTATATATTAAAAATTGAAGGGTATATCAGTCAATTTTCATTGGTTCAAAAGAGTAATGAAATATTAAGGATTCTAAATGGGGTGTCTTAGCACTTCTTCGGGTGGAAATAATCGCTCCCGTTTAGCCATTCATGGATGGGAGAGGATATGAACAATGATGTTGTTCATGGATGGGGGAGGATGTGAACAATGGTATTGTTCATGGATGGGGAAGGAAGCGAATGGATACCTATATGGTCGCTATTGATATTTGTGTGATTGTGTATCACAGGATATTAACTGTGTGCTTTATAGTATACACGTGCACAAATTGTTGACTAAGATATTTCATGTATGATGTGCGCGAACCGGCAAGTGCACCAGTCGTGTAACAAGTATTATATCAGTGATTACTGTGTCGTCCCACGAGAATTGTGTATATCAAGCACCAACTAATCCTTCCTAGTTCTATTTTAAAAGATCAATGTTTATGAATGTTCAAAACTAATTAAACTAACTACTTATAACTAAAGTTAATTTACATTTTTCTCTGATGGGAATAAGGTAAAGCAATTAATTTCAGTAGATAAGATTAGATATAAATCAAGCATTAATGCTATCAAATCATCTACAAATGTTAACAATCAAAAATCATAAATTTAATCAATACTCTTTCTCAAGCAATATCAATTCTATCTTTTAATTTTAAAACTACAATCTCTCGATATAATAAATTTACTACTAAAAAAATCATTAAACGTGGTAGATCTTTCACAAGGTTGCACAATCTTTTAAGCCTCAACTTGTGAAGAAGTGATCCCTAAACCTATGATGCTACACTAAATTATCTCCTCGGTCTCTAATTTAGTCATCTAAACAATTGTGGCCATCAATTATTAAGATGAAAACGATATTAGGAACTTATCATGCATGCAGGATCATAGTGCTAACCCTAATTACTTGTCTATATCATCTATTATATACTTATATCAATGCTTTACTAAGAGAATTAGTTCATGTTTAAGGAAGAAATATCAAATAATAAATAAAAAACATCATGCAAAAATTAAATAAAGGAAGAGGGAAGAAAGCACCAATATAGAAGCCATTGAGAAGTATCTCCTTACAGTTAATTTTATCAAAACCTCAGGAAATTAATGACGGCCAACAAAATTTTTTATTTAGAAAAAACCAGAATTCAAGAGAGAGAAAAATAAAATAATGTTTACAAGAGGTTGCTGTGCATTTATAGGCAGCAGAGAGCTTCACAAACCATAATCGAATTCACAGAGTTGTTTCTAAAATTAACACAGATTTTCAGAAAAAATACGTCATCAATCACTGGCATAATTTGGCTGCGTAGCCAAAATTTCGTCTAGGCGGCTGAAATACAGCTTGTACTGATCTCCGCCTTTAACCCTCATTTGAATGATGTGCTGGTAGTCCTTGTTGGTCAATCCACGACCATATAGCCGATATACACAGCTGCGCAGCCGAAATACACGGTTGCACAGCTGAATTTTAGTACTTTAAGCACCCATATTTTTGTGGCTCGTTTTCATATAGAATCTGCTGGTATATGACACTTCTCCTATGGCTTTTTGATTCTGCATATCCTCTTTAATTAATACATCGATAATTCACCGTTTCTCTCTCTTTTACATAAACTGTGCTCTTGACCAAAATATGTAAAATATACACAAGAAATACTAATGCATAATTAAATGTGGCAAATAATAGGCATAAAAGTGATGTAAAATATGTATATAAATCTCAAACATCGCACCCCCATGCCTAACTTTTGCTAGTCCTCGAGCAAAACCCTAAAAAGAAAAAAACTAAAAATTCTAACTCACTTTCGTAGGAATCACGGATGGCATTTAGCAAATGCAACAAGCCGTTAAACTCCTAAGTTAACCTAGTGGATGAGTGTTGTCTCGTGAGAATTTTCAGTGAATTACACCCATAAAATTCATTGAAAAAAAATAGATAAGAAGAGATTAGATAAAAAGGATAACCAAAATTAAAAAAATAGAAAAAAAATAAAGAAAACTATTTTTTGAGTGGTATGCTTCACTAATATATAAGTTCAATAGTTACCATAAACAATCATCTTCAAGTTCAATCTCCTATCAACAATCCTATCATCTAATCGTAGAGATTTTCAAATTTTAGCATATATTACCATCTTTCTTAAATTTTTCAATCCTATGCATTTTTGTGAACATGTGATAGCTTTTACTTGGGATTTTGATTCCAACTTTCATACTTAAAATTTTATTCATAATAAAGAGTTTGAAGTATTATCACTTCGTTGCCTTCTAAGCACTTCTTTTTTTATTATTATTTTTAATATAAATAACTAATTCAATTCTCTTCCTTTAAATATCAAGTCTTCTTGAGGCCAAGATACCTGACTAATTGATCATTAGACTAGTTAATACATATATTTTTTATTTTCAACTTAACTAACTATCTTCTTTCACATAATACCAAGGCTTCTTGAGGCCAAAGTATCTAGCTAATTGATAATTAAGTTTTACTTTTTTTTTTACAGCATTAAGTAATCCTTATCATCCTAAGTTTAAACTAATGTGTTAGTGTAGATAAAATGCATACTCATGTAAACAAATTCTAGATGGCAATAAAATTTAAGATTTTTCATCTCTACTCAAAGAGTTAAGGATTCTATCAAGTTGATATTTTATCCAATTCAATTATATGGTCACTAAATTCCTTAAAACTAGATCAACTTACCACAAATTTTTTCTTATATGAATAAAATAGCAAGAAAATCTAAAAAGAAATAATGAAAAAGAAAAAAAGCTAGACTAAAAAACTCAACTCCCCATCATGTGTGTCTCCCTCTTTTCTCTACTATTACCACCTTTTGAAGGTGTCCTCCTAATGCGTGGCTCATCATTCTTTATCTTCTTTCATTTTATCATCTCATACATTTTCTTTATCCCTTCCCAAATTAATTTCATAAATGCTCAATTATCTTCTGGTGGTTTTTGTTCAAAAATTCATCATCTTTATCATTCGGTAAACTAGATAATGAGGAAGCAACAGTAACATGCTCTTGTAACTTAACTGGTGTCCAATCAATTTGTAAGGAAGCTTGATATGAAAAGAAACAGTTTCATGAATAATTTTTATTTTTTCATGCATGACCTCATTAATTCCTCTTCTAAAATCCATTCTTTGCAAATTTGAGTCACAAATATAGGCAATGGAAGAAAGTTCTATGCCTATCCTTAGCACTACCAATGGTATCCAATAGTGTTCGGCACATGCAAAAATGTCTCTCACTAAACATCATAATGTGTACAATATGCAATGCTTGATTATAAAATGATGGAATATGAGAAACACCCAAAACATTTTGGTTCAACCATGTACATGAAGCCAATTTACAATGATCACCGATAAGATGTATATAACCCCCATTGTTACCAAGATTTTGAATCCCACCTTCAACAAGGGGAATACCCGTTAAATCTGAAATTATTTGCAAATACACTATTTTCATCTCTCATCTCCAATTCCCTTAGTCACCCATGGTTACGATCAATATTATTTGCAGTAAATCTATCATAAAATTCTTGTACTGGGCTAAGGATATAAAACTCATATGTGTTACTATGCAGTAGATATTCCTAATTCTTAACCCTAATCTGATCTAGAAAATACATACCGAAAGCTTCGAATATGAGAAAGAAATTACGCTCAGCAAATATTTTAGCCATGGAGTCAAAACAGAAATTGATATATACAGAAGATGTGAATCAGAAAACTTACTGCCCCTGAAAAATTCAAGGGGGTAGATTTGAAGAGGTACAACTGCTCAGCAAAGATTTCGGCTGCATGGTCGAAGTTCTGCCTCAAAACACGTGGACCTAGTGGTGGAACTTTTTTGGTTCTTCCTTCTATGTTGTATGCGGCTTTGTTGAAATTTGAAGGTTCGGGGTATTGTGGAAAGAGAAAGGTAAAGTTAACTTATATAGGGAGTAAAGTTTCCGACAATACCAAAATTACCCCTAATGACTTTTGACTCTTCTAAACCACAAGATTTTCTTGATACTGAAAAACTCTAATTTTTTTTATTTTTATATATTTGATTTATTATTTAAATTTTTATCGAAGCCAAATTGTGTATAGAGACTAGATAATATAGAAACTAGATAATATAGAAACTCTAAAATAGAAACTCTTAAAAATAAATTCAAATTACTAAAATCCCTTACCTAATAATGTGCCATGTCCTCACCAAAAAGAACAATCCACACAAAATATGAACAATAAGTGATACCAAAAGGCAAAAAAATTACTAAAAAATACCCGTAAATAAAAATCTATTAAACTATAGAAAATATTTAATTCAAAGAAAGAATTCACTTGGTAATTTATTTCAATAGTCTATCTGACATAGTTTTGCTATGCAGCCGGAACTTCAGCTATGTAGCCGAAGTATTTCTCATGAAGCTTTTCATCTGGTCTCTATTGGTTTATTTTTGTGGTTTATATTGAATCTATAATGTTGACATCTGGTAGGGGTACCTGACATACAGAAAGCAAAAAATTAAAGTAAGAAAAAAAAATCAAATTTTCAATAAAGAAAAAGGTTAGAAAACTTGGATTGCCTCCCAAGAAGCGCTTTAAGTTATAGTCATTAGTTAGACTTTTGCGTGCACTCATTCGGCCTCATCGAGTTGGAAGGAGACTTTTTGTTTGTTGATGTCACCTTTCACGTATGGTTTCAGTATTTAGCCATTCACTTTGAACATTCCTTTCATAGCACTATGAATCTCTATCATTCAGTAGTGAAAAACTTGTGTTACTTCAAATGGCCCTGACCATCTTGAGCAGAGTTTCCCTGGAAAGAATCGCAAACGAGAGTTGAAGAGGAGTATTTTATGCCCTTTTACAAATTCTCTCATGATGTGCTTCTCATGTCATCCTTTCCTTATATATCCGTCCTTTCCTTTATATATCGGTGCATTCTCATAAGCATTGTTGCGAAATTTTTCCATCTCATTAATTTGCAATAATCTTTTCTCTCCCGCCATTTGCATATGAAAATTGAGTATTTTCATTGCCCAATATGCTTTGTGTTTCAATTCTACTGGAAGATGGCATGCCTTATCATAAATCATATGATATGGAGACATACTAATTGGTGTCTTGGACGCTGTTCTGTATGCCCATAATGCATCATCAAGCTTCAAAGACCAGTGTTTTCTTGAAGTATTCACCGTTTTCTGTAAAATTCACTTTAACTCTCTGTTTGAGACTTCCACTTGGCCACTTGTTTGTGGGTGACAGGGTATGGCCACTCGGTGCTTTACTCCATATTTGAGCAATATGGTCTTGAACTGATGATTGCAAAAGTGTTTCTCACCATCACTAATGATTGCCCTTGGTATACCAAACCTTATAAAGATATCCTTTTTTAAAAATTCACCACCACTCTTGCATCAGTGGTTGGTAAGGAAACGGCTTTCACCCATTTAGAAACATAATTAACAGCGACAAAGGATGAATTGATTTAAAAAGAAGATGAAAACGGACCCATGAAATCAATACCCCATACATCAAATACTTCTACCTCAAAAATGTTTTTGAGTGATTGCGGTAAATCGTGAATAAAAATACAAAATTTAGGAATGTGTAATATTCTCAATACCATAGTGATAGCAAGTGGCTATGCGAGTCGTGATCCATGAGGAGGGATCTGCGATAGAAGTGTGTTGTAAGTTCTCTTTTAGGTTACTTAAACTGGTTAAAAGTTCTTCTATGTTTTTAAAAGAAAAGAATATAAATCTATGGTTAAGTTAGGAAGAAAATGAAAGATTGGATAAGATACTAATTGAAGATGGGAAACTAAGTTAAAGAAAGAAGTAAAAAGAGTAAAGAAAAGAGAGAGTATTTTTGAAGTAATAGTGAGCTAAACTAATGAAATGAAAGAAAGAAAGAAATCCTAAAATACTTACTCACCTCTTTTGGATGATGACTTATCTTGGATCGTTGGCATGTTTACCTTGATCTGGAGGCGATCAACACATCACATAAGATCTAATTCTATCCCCGTCCACATTACATCATCAAGACTGCCTCGAGCAAGTATAAAATGATATGAACTTTGAGGAGGAATCCATCGTCATGATCTATTGGTGGCATTCGAAAAGGCAAGACAATACTAATGCTATTTGATTCACTTGGATTATCATCAAAATCAAAAAAAGAAAAGTATAAAGAAAAGGAAGAACATAAAACATGTAACTTTCGATTAAATGAAGTAACGATGAAACAAAAGAACAACAACTTACATAGGTGTCACTCTCGGTACAAGCGTCACTCTCATTCTCTCATGAAACTCTTCTTTCCTCTGAGTTACATAAATAAATCTGAAAATTATATTAAAAAAAATAACAAAACCCTAAACTAAACTAGAGTAAAAACCTAACCTAAAATCTATCTCTGCTCAATCGTCCCCTCCGGCCTTCAGAAAATTCTGCTTTTATAGGCGAAATAGAAATAGGAGGCGAGTAAAAATATAGGGAGCAAATGCTCCCCGTGATCCTTTAACAAGGCTACGGATCCGCGACTTTGGCCGCGGATGGCCACATCCTGGGAGCGTGTCTCTCTAATCTCCTGTTGGCTCCTTTTATCCAACGAGTTTTTAGTTCTGTCTCTAGATTTGTTGATACCTTCGTGAATCTTTAGCTAACCGAATGGATCCATAGAAATCTGAAATTTAACCGATTTTCATTTGGTGTGATCTTTTGATTTGCTCTGATCTTTAGTCAATCTCCTGAATATTTGTCCCAATTCTTGATTCTCATTTAAATCAGAATTTAAATGGCCTTTTTGGCACGTTTCTTCTCCATTTCCTTTTGTAAAGGTCCTGCACAAAATTAAATGGTAAAAATGATTAATAGTAGAGTTAATTTATGATAAAATATGAGAATGTGACAATGAAATGGCAATATCAGTAGCCGATCACACCCCACACCTATTTTTTGCTCGTCCCCGAGTAAAACAAAGAAAATATAGCTAACCTAATCTAACACACTTTCATGGGGATCACGGTTACACTTAGCATGTGCAACAAGCTGTTAAACTTCTAAATTGCCCTGAGAGGATGAGTTTTGTCTCGTGAGGGTTTTCAGTGGATTACACCCACAAAATCCAAAATAAAAGAGAAATAAAGTGTTAGTATTTTGAAAACATATTTTGAGTAGACAAAATATTTGAAGTATTATTGTAAAAATTCAAGTAATCTATAAGTTATAGAAAACTGAACTTTTCATTCCTAACTTAGTCTCTATTCAAAAACTTGTTATCATTCAAGTAAGGAGTCATACTGTATTTCTTATCTTATCTATTATTTTACCCTAAGTCATATGCATCTTCGTGACCGTGAAATTTTGACTCGAAGTTCTTCAACTCTAACTCTTATGCCTTATTTTTATAAATTTTTGGTGGTACTATCCCTTAGTTCTATTAGGCTTTCTAATCTGCCATGTAATAAGCCTTAGGTCAGTGACTCCCAAACTGAATGTCTTAGGGCACCGGATGAGAAAGCACTCCAAGGACTTAAGGACTCGAGCAAACAAGGCCATAAAACTTAAGGATTTTATTAATTATATGTATCATATTTAGGCGTGAATACTTATGCTTTATGAGACACAAATACCGAGCTTAATCAGAAGATTTTTTTGATATATATATATATATATATATATATATATATATATATATATATGTATGTATATATCCTTTTATTTTTTTTTATAAGGCATAAAAATCTTTATTTTTGAACTCTAAGTGTGTAAGTGTATAAAGTGTGCATAGTTTATCAAGGTAAAAATCAAGACTAAATTATTTTTTCAATTTTTCTTCCTAAACCTAGACATCAAACAAATAATTTTATTTTTACCAAGTATAAGAAATCCTAATTATGATTTTCCTATTCCTTAAAATTAACTTAATTTCTTACAAAAAATTGGTCAAAATATTATTTCTCTTTTCAAAAAGGTTTTAAAAGAAAAGAAAATGTTATAATTTTTCATTTTTTTAAATAAAAAGAAAACTATGTTATATTAGAACCCTCCCCCACACTTATCTCATACATTGTCCTCAATTTATGAATAAATGCATATATGCATGAAAGAAGAAAATGGAAGGAATAATGCCACCACAAGGTGGTGATTTTAGTGGTGGTCGGATTGAGCCAAGCGTTGTAACCCAATCAAGATAATGTGGTGGTTCATAAAGCCTACTTTTTATGACCTCTTTTCTATTTACATATTTACAATCCCCAAATGGAATAGGATCATGCAATATCCTATAATGAAAACTATCCCTTTTATATGACCAATCTTGGAATATCATCTCGGAGTCATTATAGTCTATACCTAAGTCTAACAGTAGAATGTGGTTTTGTGGAATGGAAGATTTGGGCTCTAAAATGAAAGGTTTGGAAATCAATACTATCTCAGGAAAACAACTCTGGGTTCGAGAGTCAGTTTGTGCCAAATGAAAGAATTGAAATTTACATTCTTTTCCCATCAATGGAATGTTACTTTCCAAATTAGATGGTTCAATTTCAAAATCTATGAGTACATGAATCAATATCGGCTCAGAAAATGAGTCCAAATTGGATAAGGATACCGAAGTCAACATTGATTTAAAATTTGAAACTAAATCACAAAATTGAAGATCGGTTTCACATTTATGTTCAAATTAAATTTTATTAAAATAAAAACTTGTCAATTTGTCAATGGGTTAATATTGGTCAAGTTCAAGGTAGTTTGCTGAAATTGAATCTTGGTTAAGTCTCCAAGACACCACGATTCTTGGTTCCTATAAATATGGCTAGGGAAATCGAGAATAGTCAAAAATTGGATAGGGAGAGTTTTCTCATTCCTATCATTAATTGTATTGACCAATGACCCATTTGTGCTTCTAACCTATTAATACATTGGGTACAATCAAGATTTGATTGGGTGAAATCATTTTGATACTGATTCTTGTTTCCTATTCTCTTTTTCAAATCAGAAGGTTCTTCTTGTTGTGGTGGGACTTGAAAAATGGAGTAGGATCTTGGATTTGGATATTTTGATGGGATTGTGTGTCCGTTAAGTTTTGAACTTGTCACTTGGACTCATGTAAGAGTTCTAGAATCTTATCATTTTTGGACTTGATCAAGGCTTCCATCCTCTTTTCGAAATTTGATTTTTCCTCTATTGGTTGTTCTAGAAAAGAAGTATGTTGGTAAGGTGGTTGATAGAATGACTCGGGAGAATTGTATCCCCACTGAATCAGTGAAGAGTGTAGATGATGATTCAAGTGTTGTTCATAATATTAGGACTGGGGCATATATTGATTCAGATAAGACCAATCCGATATTCTTGGTTTGTTCGAGTTATCAAATGCCAGTTTGGAAATATCTGAGTCAAAAGAGGTCGGGGTAAAGTATGGATCACTATATGCATTGGAATAATTATGATTGTCATTCATATCACAAATATGTGAAAACAAAACTAAACAAAAAAATAAACAAGCAAAAAGAAAGAAAAATCTAGCATAAGTTAGGGTAAACCTTAGACCTATACGACTCCTAACTGGTTAGACTATCAACGGGGGATATAATGTAGCAATCTGACAACAAATTAATGGCCAGATAAAGGCAAGACCAGTGGAAGGTATCCGTGCCTAAGCAACAGGCCTAATTATGCCAAGCCACTGTTCTTCGAGGTTTCGCCTCTTAATCTCTAACCTTTGATACCGGTTTCACAAGAGTCAGACTCTAACAATTTTCCCTTAAATCAGTCTCCTATTGTGTCTGAGATGTCCCTAGGGCCAACGTCTACCACTTTTAGTTAGGTTTGGTTAGTGAGTGCAGAGATGGTTTTCAGGCTAAGGAAGGATAATGACTTTCCCACCTTATCTTATTTATAGGACAAGCACTTAATCATTTACGTGCAAATGTACAGATATAGAGCAAAAAGTAACACTCAAGGCAATTAAAACATATAAGAATATTTTCTATACTACAAGCAATGCACACATACCTTGCTCTAGCACTCTTCAACAGTAATTAAAAAGTAACTGATTAAACAGATACCTAGATGCAAAGTCTAAATCATTTTTATCATTTAACATCCATCGTGTTACTGTTGAGTTAGTACAGTGTGCAGCATGTATTAAACAGAAAATCTAAATACTGCAGAATATGTATTTTTTCAATTCACCCCCCTGCAAAAAATAGAAGTGAGTAGTTCACTTCCTTTGCCGCTCAAACGCAGCATTGGCCGCATTTTTACGACAAAGTAGAGGGCTCTGGTGCTCTGCCTTCAAGGGCAGAGTCACAGGCAGTAATATATCCACTGTAATGCTTATTTTCCTGAACTTGAACTTTGCACACAAAACAAAGAAAAAAAATAACCAATTTAGTAAATTAGAAAGAAAAACTTACCATCCATCCCCAGCAGCGCCACCAAAATTTTATTGAGGTAAACATGTGCACAAAAATACAAAATTTAGAAACGTACAAGATTCTTAATACTATTACAATAGCAAGTGGCTATCCGGGTCGTGATCCATAAGGAGGAACTTGCAATGGAAGCGTGTCGTAAGTTATCTTTTATGTTACTTAAACTGGTTTAAAGTTCTTCTATGTTTTTAAAAGAAAAGAAAATAAATCTATAGTTAAGTTAAGAAGAAAGTGAAAGATTGGAGAAGATGGTGATTGAAGATGGGAAACTAAGTTAAAGGAAAAAAGTAAAAAGAGTAAAGAAAAGAGAGAGTATTTTTGAAGTGATAGTGATCTAAACTAATGAAATAAAAGAAAGAAATCCTAAAAATACTTACCTATTTAGACGATGACTTACTTTGGATCATTGGCACATTTACCTTGATCTGGAGGCAATCAGAGCATAACACATAAGATCTAATACTATCCCTGTCCACATTATATCATCAAGACTACCTCGAGTAAGTATGAAATAATATGAACTTTTGGGAGGAATTCATCATCATGAGCTATTGGTGGCACTCGCAAAGGCAAGGCAATACTGATGCTATTTGACTCACGTGGATTATCATCAAACCAAAAAAAGAAAAGTAGAAAGAAGAGGAAGAACATAAAACATGTAACTTTCAATTAAATAAAGTAACGATGAAAGGAAAGAAGAATAACTTATACAGGCGTCACTCTCGGTACAGACGTCACTCTCATTCTCTCATGAAACTATTCTCTCCTCTTAGTTACATAAATAAATCTAAAAATTACATTAAAAAATAAAACACTAAACTAAACTAGAGTAAAAACCTAACCTAAAATCTATCTCTGCTCAATCGTCCCCTCTGGCCTTTAGTAAATCCTGCTTTTATAGGCTAAATGGAAGTGGTATGGGAGTAAGAAGATAAGGGGAGCAAATGCTCCCCTAGATCCTTTAACAAGGCCGTGGATCCACGGCTTTGGCCGTAGATTCGCGGCCAGGATATGGCCAGGTGGCCATATTCTGGGAGCGCGTCTCTTTGATCTCCTCTTGGCTCCTTTTATCCATAGGGTTTTTTAATTCTGTCTCTACATTCGTTGATACCTTCGTGGATATTTAGCTAACCAAATGGAACCATAGAAATTCAAAATTTAATCGATTTTCATTTGGTGTGTTCTTCTAATTTGCTTTGATCTTTAGCCAATCTCCTGAATATTTGTCCCAATCTTTGTTTCTCATTTAATCAAAATTTAAAGGGCTTTTGGACTTATTTCTTTTCCATTTCCTTTTTGTAAAGGCCTGTACAAAATTCGATAAAAATGATTAAATAGTAGAATTTATTTAAAATAAAATATGGGAATGTGACAATGAAAAATTCAATATCAGTAGCCGATCATTGAGAGGCATCTCATTTCATCATGAAATATTACCACTTCTTTGGCAAGCATCACATGCATTAATATAAGTATCTTTAAATAAAAAAGGACAATAAAATCCAGATTGAAGTACCTTGGTCGCTATTTTGGTAACACCAAAATGACCTCCCACCTCTCTTGTATGGCAATGATTAAGGATGCTCTCCTTCTCCTCCTTCGGCACACATCTTCTCACGTTTTAATCCGCACAATGCTTGTAGTGGATCTGGTTCTCCCATTGGTAGAATTTCACATTTGTTAAAAACTTATTTTTGCCTTGGAAAGAAAGATAAATAGGGAAAACACCATATGCTAAAATTTTTTATGAAATCGGCATACTATGGTGTTTTGTTGGTGTTTATAGCCATCAAGTATTCATCAAGGAAAGCATCATCAATTGGTATCTCTTTAGACTCCTCGCCTTGCTCGATTTTTGAAAGGTGATTTACCACAAGATTCTTAATACCCTTCTTGTCTCGAATCTCCAAATCAAATTCTTGTAAGAGCAAGACCCGTCTTATTAATCTGGGTTTGGCCTCGTTCTTTGCAAGAAAATATTTGAGGGTTGAATGATCTGTGAAAACAATAACCTTGGACCTTATCAAGTAAGAGCGAAATTTGTCAAATGCAAATACCATAGCAAGCAATTATTTCTCTGTTGTTGTTTAGTATTGTTGTGCATCATTTAACGTCCGGCTTGCGTAGTATACTACTTGAAAAATCTTGTTCCTTCGCTGTCCAAGTACTGCCCCTAAAGCAAAATCGCTTGCATCACACATGATTTCGAATGGTAAAGACCAATATGGTGCTGCGATAGTTGGTGTGGTAGTCAACTTCTTCTTCAACGTTTCAAATGCCTACAAGCAATCATTGGACAAGTCAAATGATGCACCCTTCATAAAAAAATTACAAAGAGATTTAGTGATTTTAGAAAAGTCCCTGATAAATCATCGATAAAATCCTGCATGTCCTAGGAAACTTTCACGCCTTTTACATTCGTTGGAGGTGACAGTTTTCAATGGTCTCAATTTTTGCGTGATCCACCTCAGTTTCTTTTTCTGATATGCGATGTCTAAGAACAATTCCTTCTTATACCATAAAATGGTACTTTTCCCAGTTGAGCACTAGATTTGAATCTTCACATCGCTGCAAAACTAAAGCCATTACGTAGCATGCATCAAAAGAAGATCCAAAAACTGAAAAGTCATCCATGAATACTTCAATAAATCTCTCAACCATGTCATGACATATAGCCATCATACACCTTTGAAATGTTGTTGGTACATTACATAATCCAAACGACATTCTCCTATAAGCAAAAGTACCATATGAGCATGTAAAAGTTGGTTATATCGTGAATATCCATCTAAAAAACAATAATATGCATAGCCAAAAAATCTCTTCAAATATTTGATCAATGAAAGGCAATGGAAAGTGATATTTACAGGTTGCTTTATTAAGTTTCCTATAATCCACACATACTCTGCACCCCGTTGTTGTCTTACATGGAATTAACTCATTATTGTCATTTTTTACCACTGTGATGTCCTTTCTTTGAAACTACCTGAAATAGACTTACCCAACTACTAATCATACTCACATCAAGAAGTTTGAAAACTTCTTTCCTTACCACTTCTTTTATTGCTGGATTCAAATGACGTTGTGGCTAGATTGAAGGCCTGTAGCTGTCCTTCATCAAGATCTTATGCATACATACTGTGGGACTTATATATTTGATATCGACAATTATCCATCCTAATGTCGTTTTATGTTCCCGTAATACTCGCAAGAGTTTCATTTCCTCATCACTTATCAAAGAGGAAGAAACAATTACCAGCACTATAGAATTTATACCTAAATATGCATATCTGAGGTGTGATGGCGACTCCTTGAGCTCAAGTTTTGATGCTTCTTGTATGGATAGGGTAAAAGATGATGTACTTGTTCCAAGCTCTTCAACTAGTTGCTTCCCATATTTCGGTAGTGGTGTTGTTGCTTTCAAATAGTTTGCACACTCCCTTCTTTCAAAGTTTTCTTTAGTGATGGTATCTGAATGGACGATACAAGCTTCTAGTGGCAGTGTTGGATTCTCCTTCACAAATATTTTGGTCGTCACCTTGTCAACTATATTAATGTAATAGCATTCATCATTGTTCGAGGGGTACTTCATTGCCTAGAAAACGTTGAATGTAACTTCATTTTGCACATGAAGAGTCAATTTGCCCTACTGAACATTAATCAATGTTTTACCAGTTGTAAGAAAAGGACATCTTAAACTAAGAGGTACCTCCATATCCTCCTCCATGTCGTGTACAATGAAGTCCGCAGGGAAGTAAAGCTTATCCACTTTAACAAGCACGTTTTTAATCACTCCTCCCATGTATTTGACAGATCTATCCACCAGTTGAAGTGACATACTTGTTGGTTTTTGTTCTCCTAACCCCAAGGTCCTAAACACAGAAAGAGGCATTAAATTAATGCTAGCACCAAGGTAACATGAGCTTTCTCGAAGAAAGAATTTTCCATGGTGCAAAGTATAGTAAAACTCCCTGGATCATTAAGCTTAGGAGGTATCTTATTTTGTAGGATGGAACCACACTCCTTGTTTAGCATCACTTTTTCATGATCTCGAGCTTCCTCTTGTTCCGTAAGATCTCCTTCATGAATTTAGCATATTTTGGCATTTGTGCTAGTGCCTCTGCAAAAGACATGTTAATATGTAATTTTTTAAACATATTGAGAAACTGAACAAACTGCTTATCTATGTTATTTGGTTTCTACCTCTGAGGGAATGAGAGTGGGGGAATATATGGCTAGATCACTGACTTCTCTACAGCAGCTTTTAGATTTTCTGGATCTGCAGAAGTTCGGCTGTCCAGCCGAATTTTCGGCTGCTCAGCCAAACTCTGCTCCCAGATCAGGTGAGGTTTCTTTTGCTGTCATGCTTTTTCTTATTCAATGTCTTTTGTGTCTTTTGCTTCTATTCTGCTATCTTGACTCTTTTGCATTACTCTGCGTGTTCCTTGGGATTCGTCTCTGTGTTGCTTGGTAATAATCCCTATGGTCTATTTGCCAGCAGATTTGATATCTGGCATATTTGCATCTCCAGGTTATGGATTGTAGCTGCTTGATTTTTTATATTGGTATCTATTGAAGTCGTGAAAGTTTGTGTGGTCGCTGCGAGTTGTTGCATAGCTTCTTCTAAGCTCGGCTTCTTCTCTTTAGGTGGTGAACCTGGTTGTTGCGGCTGAAAGTTGTTTGGCTTTGATGCATATTGTTATTGCCACACCACCCTAGATTTGGATGGTTCTTCCATGTAGTGGTGTACATGCTCGAGTAAGGGTTATTGTTCTTTTGGTTTGCTCACATAGTTGGCTTGCTCGTTTCAAGAAAACACAAAGTTGCCAACCTGTCCGTCATTGCTAGATTGCCCTGCTGGATATGAATCATATAAGAAGTTTTGAGTTTGGAGGACACTTACATTAGTGACGTCGAGCTTCCTCATCAATAATGCAAGTTGTGCATGGATCAGTGAGATCGCATCTAGCTCATGCACCCCCGCCATCTTCTTTGGCTTTGCTCTATCCAATGGCAATTGGTAACTGTTGGACGCCATCTCTTCTAGAAGCTCATATTCTTCATTTCATTCCTTGTCCATGAAAGCTCCACCTGCGGCCACATCAATTACCCTCTTGGTATTTGGAGTCAATTCGCTATAAAAGAATTGAATCTCTAACCAAGCAGAAATTTCATGATGTGGGCTTTCCTGATCAAGCGCTTATACCTTTCCCATGCTTCATAAATACTTTCAAATTCTAATTGAGAAAAGATAGTGAGATCACCTCGGAGTTTTGCCGCTTTTGATGGGGAATGTATTTCATGAGGAACTTGTTCGCCATCTCATCCAATGTCACAATTGTATTCTTTGGCAATTGATTGGTCGCTAATGTTGCATATTTAGTGTCATATTTCCATACTTATTATAGAATAAAATCTGCATTGTCCTAATTAATTGTTTAATTTATTTGCAGGCCCATTCCTTAAGGAGATGAAGAGAAATGAGCCCAAAAGCCCATCAAATTCTGAATTAAATCAGAATTAATTCGCACTCACTGAATCAGGGCAAAATCAAGAGGTTGAAAACCGGTTGAGAAGAATCCTCTCAGAATCGATCGGTTAAAGCCAAGAATCAAAGGCCATTTCGTCACAATACTGGACTCAAACGAAGAAACCAACTGAAGATAAAAGCAGAAGGGAATACCAGGACAACCCACCAACAGGGTGTGGCCACCTGACCACACCCTGGCCGCGAAAACGCGGCAAAAGCCGCGTTTTGCGGCTTGGTTGGGGAGTTAGGGGGAGCGTTTGCTCCCCCGATCTCCCCGGGATCCTCCTCGTTTGGGTTATGCCTATAAAAAGCCAGTATTTGCACGCAAAATGGGACGACCATGCAGAGATAGGATTTAGACTAGTTTTCCATTTCTTAGTTTAGGTTTTTCTTTTCTTTTTATGTAATTTGTATGTAAGCTTAGGATAGATGAAGATTCATGTAAGTAAGAGAGAGAGGCTGATGTTGAGAGTGACACCGATGTACCCTCCTCCTTTCTTCCATTGTTTCTGCAAGTAATAAAGGTAAATGCTTCTTTTTATGTTCGCATTTTCTTTTGTTTTCTTCTTCTCTTTCTACTTTACCTCCTTTGTTTTTGATGAGTTTGCAAGTGAATCCAGAAGTATAAGTATACAAAAGCCTTTGTGAGTGCCAACGATACTTCATGAAGACGTTCTCCTCCTCAAGATCCGTATCACTTCATTCTTGCAAGGCTTGATGATATAATGCGAACAGGGACTGAGCTCGATCTTATGACCTATGCGTTGAACGCCTCCGAATGCAAGGTAGAACATGCAAAGGTTTCCAGGTAAGTCATCAATCAAACTAGGTAAGTATTTCTTCACTCTTCTTTCTTTCTTTTCTTTTATTTCTTTAGTATAGATCACCACCTCTTCCAAATCATTCTTTTTCGACTCATTTGTACATAGTCGCTTTCTTTCCCCTTTCTTTGTAAATAGTCATTCTCCATTTCTCTCCACCTCCTCATTCTACCGTTTTCTTTCTAACTTTAACATAACTCGTTTTCATTTTCATTTCTTAAAGACAAAGAAGAATCTTCGTTTTATCTTCATTAAGATTTCAATAAAGAACCGTGAACGCTTCTATCGCAAAACCCTCCTTGTGGATCACGACCCGTATAGCCACTTGCTATAGCTGTAAGAATTGAGCACTTGCACATCTTCATTCTAAATCTGAAATTCTTTATTTTGTGTGCAGGTTTAGCTTCAATCAAATTTGGCGCCGTTGCCGGGAAGGGTAACGTTTTTATTGAAATCTGAATTTTTATTGAAAATTTTTTAGAACTAAAACGAATTTTCTTCTCTGTTGCAGGTTATAGGGAAAGCAAAGTAGGAAATTAAGATTGCAGTAATATACAAGTGGTCTTGGGCCTCTGCTCTAGAAAGCAGAGACCAAGGGCCCTCTGATTTGCCGCGTTTTCGCGGCCAAAGCCGCGGATCCGCGGCAAAGAAGAGTTGACTACTAATAGGTTTTGTGCAGGGTTGCTTACTTTGCAAAAACATAACTTGCTGCAACTTTATTTCTTATATTCCATCACCATAAACCTGCTAATAAACCAACAGTAAATTACTTGTTGAAAAAGATAAAAAAATTTGATTAGACGTTTGCATTTTAGGCACGTGTCTTTTCAATTCATTTATTTTTACTGTTGAAGAGTGCTGGAGCAAGGTACGTTCGCATTGCATGTAGAATAGGACTCATCTCTTGGTTGATTTTCATTGCTTTGAGTGAATCTTATTTACATATCTTGTACACTTGCACAGACTTATCTTAAGGGTACTAACCCATAACAAGATAAGGTGGGGATTTAATCACCCTTCTTAGCCCAAAAATCAGATTCCAAGCACTCACTAACCCAAGCCTAACTAAAAATGAGTAGACGTTGGCCCTAGGGACATCTCGGACTCAATTAGGAGATTATCCTAAGGGGAAAGGTGTTGGAATTTGACTCCTGCAAAATCAGTGTCGAGGAAAGGGATTAAGGGCCGAAAGCCCGAAGGTTGGTGGTTATTTAATTAAGGAACGTCTTTGACGGAAAACCTCCCACCAACCTTGCCCTGACCTGGCTGATTAGTTTGTGGTCAAAGTCTGCATTAGACCTCCCGTGGACAGTCTAATCAGTTAGGAGTCGTCTAGGTCATAGATCTACCCTAACTTAGTTAGAATTTTCTCTTTTATTTGTTTGCTTATTTGTTTGTTTTTTCTTTGTTTTTGTATTCTATTGTGTGATATGGCTTATAATAATAATTTTTTCAACTTTAATAATAATCCATATTACACGCCGAGTTCATTTTCGGATATTACCAACCCGGCATATCATGACTTTAACCAACCTAGTGTGCCGGATTGGTCTTATCCGAATCAATATAACCCATGCCCCCAATCTAATAACTATAATTTTCATAATAATTTCAACTATTCACCGAGTCAGTGGGGATTCACCCCCCGAGCATAATTTTCAACCAACTTGTCCCCCTTATCCACATAGTCCACAATATCCTCAAGTGTCATACTCAGTTCCACCAGTTCAAAATAGAAAACCATCAATTTTGAAAGGAGTATGCGTGAGTCCAAACAACAATCACAAAATCTGATGGACTCACAATTTCACTACCACTTCCAAGACAACACTTCATCTTTTCATCAAAACAATGAATCCATCAACTATGAAAAGATGCTTGAAGCCATGACTCATGCTCAAAATGCTAGAAATCGTGACATAGATATGATGGTCGAATCTCTACGTTCTCACCGTTTGACCAGTTCTGATGTCACTAACCATTCTGTTAGAGCCGAAGAGTCATGTAGTTTTGAAAATCAAGGTTCCATTTTAGAACAGTCATTTGAACTTGCCCAAACTCCAAATAATATTGATAGTTTGGCAAGTTATCCCTTGCCTGAAATCGAACTTGAAAATGAATATGATCATGAACCCCAACTTAGGGATTCAATTTTACTTCCTGATTCAATAATGACTCCGGTATCTTCACCTGATTTTAATCTTTTCCCCGAGTCAACATTGGATCCTGTGCCAATTCATCATGAAATTGAATCACCCATTTTTGATGATCATATTGAACTTGACCAATTTTACACTTTTGAAAATCCTATTGACAAATTGGCAAGTTCTCATTTTTTTGATATTGAACTCAATGAGATATGTGACCTAGATTTTCAAATCTGTGATCCAGTTCAACTTTCTGAATCAATCTTGACTCCTGTTTTGTTACCAAACTTGAGTAATATGTTAGAGTCAGTTTTGATTCCCCCACCTATCATTCCTGAACATGAATCACCAATATTAAGTCACATTCCATTGTTGGAAAATCAATGTGGACTTGAGTTTCAACTTCTTGACTTGGACACACTTCTGAACCAGTCTCGACTCCTGAACCTTTACTTGACTTAAGTTACCTTCCTGAGTCGGTATTAGCTCCTATACTTCCTGAGTCCAAGTCAACCGTTCTATCATTTCATACTCCATTTAGGACGAGATGGTTGACAAATTTGACTCTGAAATCAGTTATGAAATTGAAAATTAGATGGGGTCAAATACTTAATAAAAATCCTTCATGGATACACAATTTTAATGTGTTATATTAGTGAAATTTCTGGTGGGTTCCTCCGAACCCAACGAAAAGTCGATTGGGCCGCATTTCGTGGACCAACCAGACCACCACCGGAACCACCACCTTAAGGTAACATTTTCCTTCCCTTTCTTCTTTTCATACATCTATGCATTAATTCATACATTGAGGACAATGCATGAGATAGGTGTGGGGGAGGGTCTAACATAACTTAGTTTTTAAAATAAAAAAAACATTTTAACATTTTCTTTACTTTTAAAAACTTTTTGAAAAGAGAAACAATATTTTGACATATTTTTTGTAAGAAATTAAGTTAATTTTAAGGAATAGGAAAATCCAAATTAGGATTTCTTATACTTGGTCAAAATGAGATTATTTGTTTGATATTTAGAGTTAGGAAGATAATTGTCAAAGTAATTTAGTCTTGATCTTTACCTTAATGAAATATGCACACTTCATACACTTACACACTTAGGGTTCAAAAACTAAGATTGTTATGCCTTATTAAAAAAAAAAGATAAACAAATCTAATTATTGATTAGCTAGGTGCTTTGGCCTAAGTAAGCCTTAGTATTTATGCGAAAGATGATTAGATAAGTTTGAAATATATATATATATATAAAATTTCCTGATTAAGCTGGGTATTTGTGCCTAATAAAGCATAAGTATTCACGCCTAAAAGAGGTCCATATAATAAAATCCTTAGTTTTGTGGCCTTATTTGCTCGAGTCCTTAAGTCCTTGGGGTGTTTTCTCACCCGGTGCCCTAAGACCGTTTGGTTTGGGAGTCATCGATTAAAGTCTCGTTACATGGGCAGATTAGAAAGCCTAATAGAACTAAGAAATAATACCATCAATATATATATATATATATATATAAATAAATAAGGCATAAGAGTTAGAGTTAATGAACCCTTAGTCAAAATTTTCACAATCACAAGGTGCATATGACTTAGGGTAAAGTAATAGACTAGATGAGAAGTACAATTTGACTCCATACTTTGATTGATAACAAATTTTTGAATAGAGACTAAGTTTAGGAATGAAAAATTCAGTTTTCCTATAACTTATAGATTGCTTAAATCTTAGAATTATATTTCAAATATTTTTCTCTTTCAAAATGCTTTTCGAAAATACTAATTTGTTTCTCTTCTTTATGGATTTTGTGGGTGTAATCCGCTGAAAACCCTCACGAGACAAAACTCGTCCTCTAGGGGGAACCTAGAGGTTTAACGGCTTGTTGTACATGCTCAGTGCAATCGCGTGACCTGCGAAAGTGGTCTAATAATCCTTAGTATAGTTTAGTTGTTTTGCTCGAGGACGAACAAAAGATAGGTATGGGGGTGTGATTGGTCGCTAATGTTGCATATTTAGTGTCATATTTCTATACTTATTATAGAATAAAATCAGCATTGTCCTAATTAATTGTTTAATTTATTTGCAGGCCCATTCCTTAAGGAGATGAAGAGAAATGAGCCCAAAAGCCCACCAAATTCTGAATTAAATCAGAATTAATTCGCACTACTGAATTAGGGCAAAATCAAGAGGTTGAAAACGGTTGAGAAGAATCCTCTCAGAATCGATCGGTTAAAACCAAGAATCCAAGGCCATTTCGTCACAATACTGGACTCAAACGAAGAAACCAACTGAAGATAAAAGCAGAAGGGAATACCAGGACGACCCACCAATAGGGTGTGGCCACCTGGCCACACCCTGGCCGCGAAAACGCGGCAAAAGCCGCGTTTCCGCGGCTTGGTTGGGGAGTTAGGGGGAGCGTTTGCTCCCCCGATCTCCCCCGGATCCTCCTCGTGTGGGTTATGCCTATAAAAAGCCAGTATTTGCACGCAAAATGGGACGACCATGCCAAGATAGGATTTAGACTAGTTTTCCATTTCTTAGTTTAGGTTTTTCTTTTCTTTTTATGTAATTTGTATGTAAGCTTAGGATAGATGAAGATTCATGTAAGTAAGAGAGAGAGGCAGATGTTGAGAGTGACACCGATGTACCCTCCTCCTTTCTTCCATTGTTTCTGCAAGTAATAAAGGTAAATGCTTCTTTTTATGTTCGTATTTTCTTTTGTTTCCTTCTTCCTCTTTCTACTTTACCTCCTTTGTTTTTGATGAGTTTGCAAGTGAATCCAGAAGTATAAGTATACAAAAGCCTTTGTGAGTGCCAACGATACTTCATGAAGATGTTCTCCTCCTCAAGATCTGTATCACTTTATTCTTGCAAGGCTTGATGATATAATGCGAACAGAGACTGAGCTCGATCTTATGACCTATGCGTTGAACGCCTCTGAATGCAAGGTAGAACATGCAAAGGTTTCCAGGTAAGTCATCAATCAAACTAGGTAAGTATTTCTTCACTCTTCTTTCTTTCTTTTCTTTTATTTCTTTAGTATAGATCACCACCTCTTCCAAATCATTCTTTTTTGACTCATTTGTACATAGTTGCTTTCTTTCCCCTTTCTTTGTAAATAGTCATTCTCCATTTCTCTCCACCTCCTCATTCTACCGTTTTCTTTCTAACTTTAACATAACTCGTTTCATTTTCATTTCTTAAAGACAACGAAGAATCTTCGTTTTATCTTCATTAAGATTTCAATAAAGAACCGTGAACGCTTCTATCGCAAAACCCTCCTTGTGGATCACGACCGGCATAGCCACTTGCTATAGCGTAAGAATTGAGCACTTGCACATCTTCATTCTAAATCTGAAATTCTTTATTTTGTGTGCAGGTTTAGCTTCAATCAGCAATGAATTAAACCAAGTCTTCACTTTATCCTTCAAAGAAAAAGGAAAAGTTTCAATTTGATTACCTCCGCTGATACACCATTGGTTCTCTGTGTGTCACATATCTTAAGCAAGTTTGAGATGTGTTCATTTGGATCATCTAGAGGAAGCCTGCCAAATTGACATGTATGTTGCACCATCAAAATTAACCCCAGCTTTACCTTGAAGTTGTTCGCTTGAATTGTCGGTGTGATGATTCATGAATTGGGACCTGTTAGAGAGGGGACAACATAATCCCTCAGCACTTTTCTCTCTTCTAGATCCGCCATCACCTTTTCTAGGTCTCTTCTCTCCTTCAGTAGGCATCAGAAGGTTCTGTCAATTTTTGGTCAGGTTCTAGTATTTCTGAACTTGTAGAACGTCTCATCCACAAATCAAGTTACAATTCCTGAAAACTTCAATTTCTTTCTAAACAGAAATTCAATTCCATGGCCGAAAACTCAGCTACTCAGTCGAGTTATTGATTGAGGTTTTACCTGCACACAAAATACAGAATTTCAGAACTTTAACATAAAGAGTGCAAGTGCTCAATTCTACCGCAATAGCAAGTGGCTATGCGGGTCATGATCTATAATGAGGGACTAGCGATGGAAGCTTTTTAGTAAGTTCTCTTTTAGGCTACAATTAATGGTTAAAGTTCTTCTTTAGTTCTTTAAAAGAAAAAGAGAAAAATTAGGTGATTGCTAAAAGAAAGAACAATCAAAGAGTTTAAGAGTTTACCGTGTAGCTTGTGGCTAACGGGTCGTGTCCACGAGGAGGAATGCGATGGAAGCGTTTCGGTGAATGCTTAAAAACAAAGAATTGTGTTGTTTGTTTTTATGAAAAAGAGAAGGGAAAGAAAGAGATGATTAAAAGAGACATTGCAACTTTTAGAAAAGGTTTTGGAGAAGGTGATTTAGAAAGCTTGAGAATTATTTTGTTGTTTTTAATAATGAAGCAAATCTGGGCTCACTATCTCACTACTCAATTGTTCATTCTCTATTAAAATATCAAGTACCTCAAAGTGATCATTTGCAAAACTTAAAGTTAATTTTTAGAAAGCTTTAAGTAAAGCACATAAGATGGTTAGAAGAGTTGAGTCTTTTCTTCAAGAAATCGTTAGAATTGAATGTTAAAACATCAAGCCGAAGAAGCAAGAATGAAGTAAAAATAATTCAAGAGATGTTCCTGAAAGAAGTGAGAATTCAACAATCCAAACCCATCCTCATGTGCCTTCAAGAACACTTTCAAAAAGAAAGGCTTTTAAGTGAGGCATGCATATGATTCATTGGGTCTTTTTCTTTTAAAAACAGAAGAGAAGAAGAATAAGAGAGAGTTGTGATAGCGAGCCCAGAAAACCGTTTAGTTATCCATAGAAAACAATGAAGAAAACATAGACATAATGAAAACCATACCGTACTGCAAGTGGAAGAAAACTTGGCTCGACTTTTGTATTGATGTCACTTCAATCTTCAAGTACAAGCACTCAATTCCTCTCTCTCTCACAAGTTTTGATACTGGACTACAAAGTAAATAACAAGATTACAACTTTTGTGGTAGCTAACAAAGAGCCTAAATCTTAAGAAAATAAATACAAAACTTAATCCTAGTCTTCGCTACATTTTTCTTTGCTGAAACCCATATTTATAGCCAAAAACCAAACGAGGAGGATCCCGGGAAGATTAGAGGAGCAATCGCTCCCCAACAACCACTAACAAGCCGCGAAAACGCGGCTTGGGCCGCGTTTTCTCGGGCCTGGTGTGGCCAGGTCGCCACACCAAAAGGGGGGAGATCACTGGTTTGGTGTGTAGCCCGTATCTTCTGCTGGTTTTCTTGTTTCTGCTCCAGCCGTTGACGAAACAGCCTTTGATTGTGTGGCTTCAATCGCTCGATTCAGGGAGGATTCTTCTAAACCTCTTGATATGCCAAGATTTACCCATGATTTCTTCATTTCGAATTTATTCTGAATTAATTCAGAATTTGGTTGGCTTTTGGGCTTGTTTCTCTTTTCTTTCTTTGAGCACTTGGGCCTACATTTAGCAAAGAAAAAGAAAACTTATTAATAGGATTTATTAACTAAAAATCATGGTAAGGTGACAATGTAAATGCAATATATGTGACTAATCACACCCCACACTTATCTTTTACTCGCCCTCGAGCAAAACATCAGACTAACTCAAATCAATTATTAGACCACTTTCGCAGGTCACTCGATTGCACTGAGCATGTGCAACAAGCCGTTAAACCTCTAGGTTACCCCTAGAGGACGAGTTTTGTCTCGTGAGGGTTTTCAGTGGATTGCACCCACAAAATCCATGAAGAAAGAGAAAAAGGTTAGTATTTTCGAAAAGCATTTTTTTTTAAAAAATAAAATATTTGAAGTATATTTGTGAGAGTTTAAGTAATCTATAAGTTATAGGAATATCTAATTTTTCATTCCTACACTTAGTCTCTATTTAAAAACATGTCATCAATTAAAGTAAGGAGTCAAATTGTACTTCTCATCTAGTCTATTAATTTACCCTGAGTCGTATGCACCATCGTGACTGTGAAGTTGACTAAGGGTTCTTTAACATTAACTCCTGTGCTTTATATTTATTTATTTTTAGTGAAATTTATTCCTCAATTTCATTAGGCTTTCTAATCTACCCATGTAACGAGCATTCAGTCGGTGACACCCAAACCGGACAGTTTTAGGGCACCGGGTGAGAAAACCCCCTAAGGACATAAACACTCGAGCAGATAAGGCCACGAAACCAAGTTTTTATTTATACGATGTACCCCTTTTAGGCGTGAATACTTATGCTTCGTGAGGCATAAATACCCAGCTTAATCAGAGGACACATTTTTTTTTCTTTTTTTTTCAAACTTATCTAATTATCTTTTGGATAAATACTAAGGCTTGCTTAGGCCTAAGCACCTAGCTAATCAATAATTAGACTTGTTTTTTTTCTCTTTTTCATCATATTTTTTATAAGGCATAAGAGTCTCTGTTTTTAAACCCTAAGTGTGTAAGTGTATTTTGTGTGCATATGTCATCAAGGTAAATATCAAGACTAAATTACTTTCACAAATTTTCTTCCTGACCCTAAAAATCAAACAAGTTATCTTATTTTGACCAAGTTTAAGAAATCCCAATTATGATTCTCCTATTCCTTAAAATTGACTTAATTTCTTACAAAAAATATATCAAAATATTGTCTACCTTTTTTTCTATTTTTTTCTTCTTTTTTTTTATATCAGTCATGTTAGAACCAAATATTGTCTACCCTTTTTTCTATTTTTTTTCTTCTTTTTTTTTATATCAGTCATGTTAGAACCCTCCCCCGCACTTATCTCATGCATTATCCCCAATGTATGAAAGAAATGTATAAGTGCATGAAATAAAATGGAAAGGAGGAAAGTTACTGATATACTGGGTCAAAAAGACCCATTGCCGTTTCATTTACCGGCACCGATTCCAAGAAAGGTTTAAGGCGTTTACCATTTACCTTAAAGTCATTTCTATTCTTTGTGTCACTGATCTCAACTGCACCGTGTGGGAACACGGTTTTTGCAACGAATGGCCCAGTCCATCTCGATTTCAATTTTCCTGGAAAAAGATGAAGCCTAGAATTATAGTGTAAGACATTTTGTCCAGGGATAAAGGTTTTTCTTATGATGTGCTTGTCATTGAAAATCTGACTCTATATTTAGTGATCCTAGCATTTTCATAGGCCTCATTTCTCAATTCCTCCAATTCGGAAATTTGTAATTTCCGAAGGTCACCGGCCTTAGTCAAGTCGAAATTCAACTGCTTGATTGCCCATAAGGCTCGATGCTCTAACTCAACGGGCAAGTGACAAGGTTTGCCATAGACTAACCTATAGGGAGACATTCTAGAATCATCTTGAAAGCGGTCCTGTAGGCCCATAGAGCATCTACAAGTTTGATGGACCAATCTTTCTGATTTTGGTTCACAGTTTTCTCCAATATAAGCTTGACTTGTCTATTTGAAACCTCAACTTGCCAACTGGTTTGAGAATGATAAGGTATGGACAACTTGTGAGTTATGGCATACTTTCGCATAAGAGCTTCAAAAGATCTATTGCAAAAGTCAGTGCCATTATCACTGATGATAGCACGAGGGGTTCCGAAGCGGGAAAAAATGTTCTCTTTCAAAAACTTTATGACAACTTTGTTATCATTAGTTTTACAAGGAATGGCTTCTACCCACTTGGACACGTAATCCACAGCAACAAATATGTATTGGTTCCCAAATGAATTAGAAAATGGACCCATAAAGTCGATGCCCCAAACATCAAAGAGTTCTATTTCTAGAATTGGGTTTAGGGGCATCATATGTCGGTTTGAAATCCTTCCTACTATTTGGCATCTAGGGCACGTCTTGCAAAATTCATAAGCATCCTTGAACAGAGTGGGCCAATAGAACCCACTTTGTAGCACCTTTCAGCAGTCTTGCGGGGACCAAAGTGTCCACCGCATGCAAGTTCGTGACAGAAAGATAGAACACTCTTAACCTCCTCATCGGGAATGCATCTCCTAATAATTTGGTCAGAACAGTACTTGAAAAGATACGGTTCCTCCCAAAAGAAATACCGGACTTGGGATAAGAACCGGTAAACATCATTTTTGGACCAATGAGATGGATTTTGGTTTGTGACTAAGTAATTCACTATATCAGCAAACCAAGGTTCCCTAGAGATAGCTAAGAGATGTTCATCAGGAAAATCCTCATTTATGGGTAATTCGTTGCATGGAGAATTAGGGATCCGGGAGAGGTGGTCAGCAACGACATTTTCTACGGCTTTCTTATCTCGAATCTCAAGATCAATTCTTGAAGAAGGAGGATCCAACGAATGAGTCGGGCCTTGGCATCCTTCTTCATCATGAGGTACCTAAGCGCAGAATGATCGGTGAAAATGGTGGTTTTAGACCCTAGTAGGTAGGGACGAAACTTCTCTAAGGCAAACACTATTGCCAAGAATTCCTTCTCAGTCGTAGTGTAGTTCAGTTGAGCATCGTTGAGAGTCCTACTAGAGTAGTAGATCACATGCTGCTTGTTATCAATGTATTGTCCTAGGACAGCGCCTATGGCAAAATCGGAAGCATCGCACATGATCTCAAACGGCTTAGACCAATCCGGTGCAGATATGATTGGTGCAGAAATAAGCTCTCTCTTAAGCTTCTCCCAAGAATCTATGCATTCAGCATCGAAAGTGAAGGACACATCCTTAGCTAACAGATTAGTCAATGGCCTAGAAATTTGCTAAAATCCTTGATAAATCTTCGGTAGAAACCAGAGTGTCCTAGGAAGGATCTAATGTCCTTAACACATTTGGGCATGGGAAGCTTAGCAATAACCTCGATTTTGGCTCTATCCACTTCAATTCCTTTCTTGGAGATTTCATGACCCAAGACAATTCCATATTTTATCATGAAGTGGCATTTCTCCCAGTTCAGTGTCAGATTTTTCTCAGCACAACGTTGGAGGACGAGTTCTAGATGGTGGAGACATTGAGTGAATGAATCTCTGTAGATGGAGAAATCATCCATAAAGATCTCTAAGAATCGTTCTACCATATCAGAGAAAAGACTCAACATGTAACGTTGAAACGTTGCTGGGGCATTGCATAAGCCGAAGGGCATTCGACGATAAGCAAATGTCCCAAATGGACATGTAAACGTAGTCTTTTCTTGGTCCTCGGGAGCGATAGGGATCTGGTTATAGCCCGAGTAACCGTCCAAGAAACAGTAATGCTCGTGACCCGCCAAACGTTCAAGATTTGATCAATGAAGGGAAGTGGGAAATGGTCCTTATGAGTTGCAGCATTCAGTTTCCTATAGTCGATGCAAACTCGGATCTTCGTGGGAAGTCGAGTTTGAACCAACTCTTTGTTCTCATTTTCTACTACGGTGAAACCAGATTTCTTCGGAACCGCGTGGACAGGACTGACCCATTGGCTATCAGAAATGGGATAAATTATCCCATTGTCTAAGAGTTTTATGATTTCAGCATGAACAGCCTCTTGCATTATAGGATTTAACCTACGCTGCGGGTCACTTTTAGGTGTGGCGTCTTCATTGAGATGAATGCGATGTTGAACGATGGTTGGACTTAATCCCTTGATATCAGTCATAGTCCACCCAATGGCTTCCCTATGTTTTCTTAGAATTGCTTTCAAATCTTTTTCTTCCTTGTCATTTAGGTGGGAGGAAATGATGACAGGAAAGGTCTCTTGTTCGCCTAGATAGGCGTACTTGAGATGCGTAGGTAGGGCTTTCAATTCTAAGGAAGAGGAAGGCTCACTGGTAGGACTAGTCAAATCTGTTGGCTCTAATGTTGGTGAAATAGGGTTTGAGGCCCAATTCACAGCAGAATCTACAACCTGATCAAGATTAAAGTCGTCAGACTCTAACCCGAATTCACACTCTGTTTCTAATTCTATTTCTTCCCCATGTTCACTTGTCAAGTTCTCAATTAGGTTGACTTCAAATGTTTGATCCTCGATATCGCGGAGTTGTTTTCCTAGATTGAAGACATTGACTCTCTAGTCATGTCTCCAAAGGTTAACCTCATAGACCCATTCCTACAATTGATGATGGCATTAGCAGTAGTAAGGAATGGTCGCCCTAGGATAACAGGAGTTTGAGCCCTATGATTAGAGTTGGACACAGGTTGTGTCTCCAGAACTATGAAATCGACAGGGTAAATGAACTCTCCTACCGGATCAGGACATCATTAATCTCTCCTTTTGAAACTTTAACAGAACGGTCAGCCAGTTGGATGGTGACTCGAGTTGGACTAAGATCGCCCAACCCGAGTTGTTGATAAACAGAGAATGGAAGCAAGTTGATACTTGCCCCCAAGTCAAGAAGTGCACGACTAATCTCGGCTTGTCCTATTATGCAGGCAATGGTGGGACTACCTGGATCCTTGTACTTGACAGGGATAAGACCTGATAATAGCTCACTAATGTTAGTGGCTAAGAAGACCTTTTTTGGAACATTAGTCTTTCTCTTCTTGGTGCACATGTCCTTAAGAAACTTGGCATAGGAAGGAACTTGTTGGATGGCATCAAGAAGTGGCACATTTATCTTCACTTGGTTAAATATCTCGATTATCTTGTCCATGTGAGGATTTTGCTTGTTGTTTCTCAGCCTATTAGGAAATGGTACTATAGGCTGGTGCACCTGGCTGGCTGACTTGTCTTTTTCAGATTCGTCAGAATTGAAAGAAATTGGATTAGATGAAGTGGAAGATTGATTGTGGTTGTGCTGAATGGGATTGGTTGGTGTCGACACTTGGTTATCAACTCTCTTTCCTGACCTCAATGTATGCACAACATTACATTGATTAAATGAATGATCCTTAGCCAAATGAGCTTGTTGAGAATTCCTCGGATTGGTGACTGGCTGACTAGGCAGGGTACCCTTTTGTCTCTCATTTTGTGGAGTGGCTAGTTGACTCATTTGAACCTCTAACCTCTGGATAGTTTGCATGAGAGAATCTTGGTTTTTCATATATCTCTCTATATTTCTTTCAAAGTCAGTCATTCTCCTTTCTAATTGAGGATTCTAGAAGGAGGATTGTGGAGCCTGGTTGGGAAAGTTTTGTTGATAATTCAGAAAGTTTGGTGGATGGTCGGAGAATTATTATGGAAATTGGAGAAATTGGGTTGATGATTGGAAGAATTATTACCATGATGGAAGTGGCTAGCATGATTTGATCGTGAATGATCAGAGTTATTTTGGCTCCATGAGAAATTAGGGTGATTTCTCCAGCCGGGATTGTACGTTGGTGCGTAAGGATTGTTGTTCGGCCTTGAAAAGGCCGCATTCATCGGTTCATGGTAGGGTTGCTGAGCCTGAAACACAGGGCACTCCTCAAACACATGATTCATGGCTTGACAGTAAGTGCAGCTCGGGGTTGGAAATTGGTTCGGGCTGACTTGATTGACTGGGCTTGGTTCTTTCGTTTCTAGAGCTTCCAGTATTCTAACCAGGATAGCTAACTTACCCTCATTAGCGATGGACGATTCGATAGAATGGAGACCTCCTTTTGAAGAGATGGAGTTAGGATTCCTAGAGATCTCACTAGCAGATTCCCATTGGATGGTCTTCTCAGCTAGATTTTCATATAAAATCCCATCCTTCATCTTCATCTTTCTGCAAGAAACCCCCTTGGCACATACTTTCTAAGAGGGTTTTGGTGGAATAGTCTAAACCGTCATAAAGAATTTGGCATTGTCGCCATTTCTCTATTCCATGATGTGGACATTGGACAAGGAGGTCTTTAAAGCGTTCAAAATACCTCCAGAACTGTTCACTAGGTTCTTACTTGAATTGCATGATCGTCTTCCTAATGAGAGCGGTTTTATGGATTGGATAGAATTTCTTCAAGAAGACCTTGATGAAACCATCCCAGGATGTGATAGAACCGGCCGCTATGCTGTAGAGCCACTTCTTTGCTAGGTCCTTAAGTGCGAAAGGGATAAATCTCAACCTAATAGCATCGTTTACAAGGTGTGAGATTTTCATCATTAGACATACTTCCTCAAATTCTCTTATGAAGAAGTAGGCATCTTCGGACTCTAGGCCATGAAACTTGAAGAGTGTGTTGATGAATTGAGGCTTGAGCTCAAAATTGTATTCACCAACCGATGGAAGTAGAATGCATGATGGAAGTGAGGTCCTAATCGGGTAGAACCTATCCTGCAGTGATGTTGATTGAGCCATTACAAGATCTGGTCTTGGTTCAAACTTGGGTGGTGATGTGTTTCTAGTCAACCTAGATGAATTAGGGTCTCTCGACCACACTTGCATACACAAACACAATCACAAACACAAACAAGTTCAACCAACAGTCAACAATAGAAATCAACCAAGCCTAGTCTAAGGTAACCTCGACCTAGACAACTCCTAACTGGTTGATTGTCCACAAGAGGTAGAATGTAGACTTTGACCACAAGCTAATCAGCCAGGCCAGGGCAAGATTGGTGGGAGGTTTTCTGTCAAAGACGTTCCTTAATTAAGTAACCACCAATCTTCGGGCTTTCGGCCTTCAATCCCCTTCCTAGACACTGATTTGGCAGGAGTCAATTTCCAACACCTTCCCTCTTTAGGATAATCTCCTAGTGAGTTCGAGATGTCCCTAAGGCCAACGTCTATCAGATTTTACTTAGACTTAGGTTTGTGAGTGCTTGGAGTCTGATTTTTAGGCCAAGGAAGGGTGATTAAATCCCCACCTTATCTTGTTATTGGGTGTTGCCCTTAAAATCAATTTGTGCAAGTGTACAAGATAAATAAGATTCACTCAAAGTGATATAAATCAACCAAGAAATGAGTCCTATTCTGAATGCAATGCGTACGTACCGTGCTCCAGCACTCTTCAACAGTAAAGTAAATGAATTGAAAAGACTCGTGCCTAAAATGCAAACGTCTAATCAATTTTTTAACTTTTCAACAAGTGTTTTACTATTGGCTTAAAACAGGGATGATGGATAGCAGAATTAGCACAAATATGACATATAAAAAATTAAATTTTTGCGAGCAATATGTCCTGCAAAAAAGAGTTTTTAGTAGTCCAATGAATTTTTGCAACGCAATTTCTTGAAATTCTGTTTCCTACTTTCGAGAGTAGGTGCACAGAATTTGCAAGTCTTCTCTTGCAAAGCTTGAATGCTAGATCTTGATCTTCAAGTCCCTGAAATAACACACAAAACTTGTTAAAAACAACTACACCGTTCCCTCCCCGGCAACGGCGCCAAAAATTGATTGCTAAAAGAAAGAACAATCAAAGAGTTTAAGAGTTTACCGTGTAGCTTGTGGCTAACGGGTCGTGTCCACGAGGAGGAATGTGATGGAAGCGTTTTGGTGAATTGCTTAAAAACAAAGAATTGTGTTTGTTTTGTTTTTATGGAAAAGAGAATGGAAAGAAAGAGATGATTAAAAGAGAAATTGCAACTTTTAGAAAAGGTTTTGGAGAAGGTGATTTAGAAAGCTTGAGAATTATTTTGTTATTTTTAATAATGAAGCAAATCTGGGCTCACTATCTCACTACTCAATTGTTCATTCTCTATTAAAATATCAAGTGCCTCAAAGTGATCATTTGCAAAACTTAATGTTAATTTTTAGAAAGATTTAAGTAAAGCACATAAGATGGTTAGAAGAGTTGAGTCTTTTCTTCAAGAAATCGTTAGAATTGAATGTTAAAACATCAAGCGCGAAGAAGCAAGAATGAAGTAAAAACAATTCAAGAGATGTTCATGAAAGAAGTGAGAATTCAACAATCCAAACACATCCTCATGTGCCTTCAAGAACACTTTCAAAAAGAAAGGCTTTTAAGTGAGGCATGCATATGATTCATTGGGTCTTTTTCTTTTAAAAACAGAAGAGAAGAAGAATAAGAGAGAGTTGTGATAGCGAGCCCAGAAAACCGTTTAGTTATCCATAGAAAACAATGAAGAAAATATAGACATAATGCAAACCATACCGTACTGCAAGTAGAAGAAAACTTGGCTCGACTTTTGTATTGATGTCACTTCAATCTTCAAGTACAAGCACTCAATTCCTCTCTCTCACAAGTTTTGATACTGGACTACAAAGTAAATAACAAGATTACAACTTTTGTGCTAGCTAACAAAGAGCCTAAATCCTAAGAAAATAAACACAAAACTTAATCCTAGTCTTCGCTACATTTTTCTTTGCTGAAACCCATATTTATAGCCAAAAACCAAACGAGGAGGATCCCGGGAAGATTGGGGGAGCAAACGCTCCCCCAACAACCACTAACAAGCCGCGAAAACGCGGCTTGGGCTGTGTTTTCGCGGCCTTGGTGTGGCCAGGTGGCCACACCAAAAGGGGGGAGATCACTGGTTTGGTGTGTAGCCCGTATCTTCTGCTGGTTTTCTTGTTTCTGCTCCAATCATTGACGAAACAGCCTTTGATTGTGTGGCTTCAATCGCTCGATTCAGGGAGGATTCTTCTCAACCTCTTGATATGCCAAGATTTACCCCTGATTTCTTCATTTCGAATTTATTCTGAATTAATTCAGAATTTGGTGGGCTATTGGGCTTGTTTCTCTTTTCTTTCCTTGAGCACTTGGGCCTACATTTAGCAAAGAAAAAAAAAACTTATTAATAGTAGTTATTACCTAAAAAGCATGGTAAGGTGACAATGTAAATGCAACATATGTGACTAATCATTAGGTTAAAGTGAGTTAGGGAGAAAGTGGTAGATTGAGAAGGTGGGAAAATGAAAAATGGATTATATACAAAGAAATTGAAAAGGGTGATAAAAATGGTTAGAGATTGTGATATTGAAACTAAAAAATAAAAGAAAAGAAAGACAACCTAAAAATTACTTACCTCTTCAGTGCTCATATACCTTGAATCCGTTGCGACGACTTACTTGTCTTTGAAGGCAATCAAGCATGGCGTATAGGATCTTCCCCATTCTCGATCTACACTACGAATAAAAGGGCAAGCTAAACTAATAAAGAATGGTTATTCATCACCATAGACCATCAAGGACACTAGCAATGGCGAAGCAGTCTCGAGGCTATCGGATTCACTTGGATTACAAACACATCAGAGGAAAGTAAACGAAAACAAGAGTAAAGAAGAAAAAGAAACTTCGATTCGATTCTAATAACAATGAAAGAAAAAACTTACTTATACCGGTATCACCCTCAGTACAAGATTGATCTCCTTCCTCTATGAAACTCGTTTCTCCTCTCAGTTACATAAAGAAAAGTAAAAATTACATGAAAGAAAATAAAAAACCTTAGTTACAAACTACAAATTAGCCTAAATTCTACTCTCTGCTTGGTCGTTCCCTTTGCCTTTGAGATCATAGGTATTTATCGAAGAAATGCAGAGGTTAGAGGAGTATGAAGATAGGAAAAGCTGGCTATTTCTGAATTTGAATCCTTCCCTTATCTCCAAACTTGATTTGATGTGGATATTCAGTTCTGATTTGCAGTTTGTTGGCGTGTTAATTGTTGAATATCACTTATCAAATGACAGAATTAGAAATAATGATCAACATAAGAGTTGTATCCCTGTAAGTCTGCTTTCTGGATCATCTTGAATCATCAGATTTGAGATTCCGTAGCGAAAGTTATGATTCAAATACTAAAATGTATCCAGTCAGAATCTGAGTCAAACTTGCTTCATCTCATCCGTTGATCTTCTCTCTATCCATTTTTCTCTCTGTATTTGATATTATCCTCGGTTGATCTTTAGCTAACCAAAATGGATTTATAAAAATCTGAATTTATCAGTTTTCATTTGGTGTTATCTTTCTGATTTGCTCTGATCTTCAGCTGAACATTTGCCCAAATCCTTGATTTGTTCTAACTAGATCTGGGATCATCCTCAGCTAACAAAATAGATCCAGTTAAATATGATTTTAACTGGTATTTATTTAGTTTAATCCCCTTTCTCTTCATTATTATCTTCTGCAAAATAGGTATTTAAGACAAGAAAATTAGCAGATTTATTACACGATAAATGAAGGAGTGTAATGAAAAGAATACAAAATATATGTACGATCACACCCCCACACCTATCTTTTGGTCGTCTTCGAGAAAAATAACAAAACTAAACCAAAGATTATTAGACCACTTTCGCAGGTCACGCGATTGCACTGAGCTTATGCAACAAGCCGTTAAACCTCTAGATTACCCCTAGAGGACGAGTTTTGTCTCGTGAGGGTTTTCAGTGGATTGCACCCACAAAATCCATAAAGAAAGAGACAAATGTTAATATTTTGAAAACACATTTTGAAAGAAAAATATTTGAAATATTATTATAAGATTTAAGAAATCTATAAGTTATAGGAAAACTGAAATTTTCATTCCTAAACTTAGTCTCTATTTAAAAATTTGTTATCAATCAAAATAAGGAGTCAAATTGTACTTCTCATCTAGTCTATTACTTTACCCTAAGTCATATGCACCTTGTGACCGTAAAAATTTTGACTAAGGGTTCATTAACTCTAACTCTTATGCCTTATTTATTTATATATATATATTTTTTGGTGGTATTATTCCTTAGTTCTATTAGGCTTTCTAATCTGCCCATGTAACGAGCTTTTAATTGGTGACTCCCAAACCAAACGGTCTTAGGGCACCGGGTGAGAAAACACCCCAAGGACTTAAGGACTCGAGCAAATAAGGCCTCAAAATTAAGGATTTTATTATATTAACCGCTTTTAGGCGTGAGTACTTATGCTTTATTAGGCATAAATACCCAGCTTAATCAGAGGATTTTTTTTATATATATATTTTTTCCTCAAACTTATCTAATCATCTTTCGCATAAATACCAAGGCTTACTTAGGCAAAGCACCTAACTAATCAATAATTCGATTTGTTCATCTTTCATAGATCTTTTTTTTCTTTTTTTCTTTTTTTTTATATAAGGCATAAGAATCTTTGTTTTTGAACCCTAAGTGTGTAAGTGTATGAAGTGTGCATATTTCATTAAGGTAAAGATCAAGACTAAATTACTTTGACAAATTATCTTCCTAATCCTAAAAATCAAACAAATAATCTTATTTTGACCAAGTTTAAGAAATCCTAATTTTGATTTTTCTATTCCTTAAAATTGACTTAATTTCTTACAAAAAATATGTCAAAATATTATTTCTATTTTCAAAAAGTTTTTGAAAGTAAAGAAAAATGTTAATATATTTTTTTTAAATAAAAAGAAAAACCTAAGTTATCTTAGAACCCTCCCCCACACCAATCTCATGCATTGTCCTCAATGTATGAAATAATGCATAGATGCATGAAAAAGAAGACAGGGAAGGAAAATACTACCTTAAGGTGGTGGTTCCAGTGGTGGTCTGATTGGTCCACAAAATGCAGCCCAATCAACTTTGCATGGAGTGCGGATGAACCCACCAAAAATCTCTCTAATATAACCTACTAAAATGATGTACACATGAAGGATTTTTATTAAAAATTTGACCCCATCTAATTTTCAAATTCCATAATTAATTTCGAAGTCAATTTTGTCAACCACCTTGTCCTAAAATGGAGTTTGAAAAGATGGAATGATTGACTTGGACTTGGAAGTATGGGAACTAATACTGACTCAGAAAAATGACTTAAGTCAAGTAAAGGTTCAGGAGTCGATATTGGATCAGGAAGTAGCTCAAAATCAAGAAGTTGAAACTCAAGTCCACATTCATTTTCCCACAATAGATTGTGACTTAATATTGGTGATTCAAGTTCAAGAATGACAGGTGTGGGAATCAAAACTGACTCTAAAATATTACTCAAGTCGGGTAACAAAACAGGAGTCAATATTGATTCGGGAATTTGAACTGGATCACAAAATTGAGAATCTAGGTCACATTTCTCGTTAAGTTCAATTTCGTAAAAATGAGAACTTGCCAATTTGTCAATAGGACTTTCAAAAGTATGAAATTGGTCAAGTTCAATATGATGATCATCAAAGATGGGCATTTCAATTTCAATATGAATTGGCACAGGATCCAATGTTGAGTCGGAAAAAAGATTGAAATCAGGTGAAGACACCGGAGTCATAATTGAATTAGGAAGTAGAATTGAATCACTAAGTTGAGGTTCATGATCATATTCATTCTCAAGTTCAATTTCAGGAAAGAAATAACTTACCAAATTGTCAATGTCACTTTCAAAATTTAGAGTTTGGGCAAGTTCAAATGATTGTGCTGAAATGGAACCTTGTTTGCCAAAACAACATGACTATTCAGCTCTAACAGAATGGTTAGCGACATCAGAACTGGCCAAACGGTGAGAACGTAGAGTTTGGACCAACATATCTATGTCATGATTACGAGCGTTTTGAGCCTGAGTCATGGCTTCAAGCATCTTTTCATAGTTGATTGGTTCATCATTTTATTACGATTGATCTTGAAAAGATGAAGTGTTATATTAGAATTGGTGGTGAAATTGTGAGTCCATCAGATTTTGTGATTGTTGTTTGGACTCACGCATACTCATTTCTAAAATTGATGGTTTTCTATTTTGGACTAGTGGAACTGAGTATGAATCTTGGAAATATTGTGGACAAGGTGGATAAGGAGGACAAGTTGGTTGAAAATTGGACTCGGGGAAGGTGAATCCCCATTGACTCTGTGAAGAGTTAAAATTATTCTAGAAATTATGGTTATAAGATTGGGGGCATGGGTTATATTGATTCGGATAAGACCAATCCGGCACACTATGTTGGTTAAAGTTATGATATGCCGGATTGGTAATATCCGAAAAAGAGGTGTAATATGGATTACCATTACAATTGAAAAAATTATTGTTATAAGCCATATCACACAATAAAACACAAACAAATAAGCAAACAAATGGAAAAAAAGTTCTAAACTAAGTTAGGGTAGACCTATGACCTAGACGACTCCTAACTGGTTAGACTGTCCACGGGAGGTATAATGCAGACTTTGACCACAAGCTAATCAGCCAGGTCAGGACAAAATTGGTGGGAGGCATCCGCACAAAACCGACGGGCCTAATTAAGCCATACCACCAGCCTTCAGGGTTTCGCCCCTCAATCCCTTTCCTTAGACACTGATTTGGCAGGAGTCAAATTCTAACACCTTCTCCCTTAGGATAATCTCCTAATTGAGTCCGAGATGTCCCTAGGGCCAATCTACTCAGTTTTAGTTAGGTTTGGGTTAGTGAGTGAGGAGATTGCTTGTGGGATAAGGGAGGGTAATGACTTCCCACCTTATCTTGTTTATAGGACAAGCCCTTAAGTCAATTTAGTGCAGTGTATAAGTATATAGAAAAAAATAACACTCAAGCAATATTTCATACAAGAATGAACCTTATACTAAATGCTATGTACACATACCTTGGCTCCAGCACTCTTCAACAGTAAATAGAAAATGTAATGAAATAGACACGTGCCTAAATGCAAAGTCTAGATCATTTTTAGCATTTACAATCAACTTTTTACTGTTGTGTTAGAAATATATATACAGTGAGTCAAACAAGGAGATAAATGCTACAGATATTTAAACTATGCAATTCAGCCAACCTGCAAAAAATACAGATTAGTAGTTCACTCAGTTTGCTATATGACTGTAGCAAATCTGAGGGCTTCTTGGCTCTGCTTTCTTGAGCAGAGTCCAAGGCCACTTATATGTCCACTGCAGTAAGAATTCCTTGTTGTTAAATCTGTACACCAAAAAAAATAAAGAAGAAAGTTAACCAAAAATGTAAACTTTAAAGAGAATTACTTACCGTCCCTCCCCGGCAACGGCGCCAAAATTTTGATTGAGGTTCACACAAAATACAGAATTTCAGAACTTTAAAATAAAGATTGCAAGTGCTCAATTCTACCGCAATAGCAAGTGGCTATGCGGGTCGTGATCCACAAGGAGGGACTAGCGATGGAAGCTTTTTAGTAAGTTCTCTTTTAGGCTACAATTAATGGTTAAAGTTCTTCTTTAGTTCTTTAAAAGAAAAAGAGAAAAATTAGGTTAAAGTGAGTTAGGGAGAAAGTGGTAGATTGAGAAGGTGGGAAAATAAAAAATGGATTATATACAAAGAAATTGAAAAGGGTGATAAAAATGGTTGGAGATTGTGATATTGAAACTAAAGAATAAAAGAAAAGAAAGACAACCTAAAAATTACTTTCCTCTTCAGTGCTCATATACCTTGGATCCGTTGCGACGACTTACCTTGTCTTTGAAGGCAATCAAGCATGGCGTATAGGATCTTCCCCATTCTCGATCTACACTACGAATAAAAGGGCAAGCTAAACTAATAAAGAATAGTTATTCATCACCATAGGCCATCAAGGACACTAGCAATGGCGAAGCAGTCTCGAGGCTATCGGATCCACTTGGATTACAAACACATCAGAGGAAAGTAAACGAAAATAAGAGTAAAGAAGAAAATGAAACTTCGATTCGATTCAAATAACAAAGAAAGAAAAGACTTACTTACACCAGTGTCACCCTCAGTACAAGATTGATCTCCTTCCTCCATGAAACTCGTTTCTCCTCTCAGTTACATAAAGAAAAGAAAAAATTACATGAAAGAAAATAAAAAACCTAAGTTACAAACTACAAATTAGCCTAAATTCTACTCTCTGCTTGGTCGTTCCCTTTGCCTTTGAGATTGCAGGTATTTATAGAAGAAATGTAGAGGTTAGAGGAGTATGAAGATAGAAAAAGCTGGCTATTTATGAATTTGAATCATCCCCTTATCTCCAAACTTGATTTGATGTGGATATTCAGTTCTAATCTGCAGTTTGCTGGCGTGTTGATTGCTGAATATCACTTATCAATGACAGAATTAGAAATAGTGATCAATATAAGAGTTGTAGCCCTGTAAGTCTGCTTAGTGGATCATCTTGAATCATCAGATTTGAGATTCGATAGAGAAAGTTATGATTCAAATACTAAAATGTATCCAGTCAAAATCTGAGTCAAACTTGCTTCATCTCATCCGTTGATCTTCTCTCTATCCATTTATCTCTCTGTATTTGATATTATCCTCGGTTGATCTTTAGCTAACCAAAATGGATTTATAAAAATCTGAATTTTATCAGTGTCCATTTGGTGTTATCTTTCTGATTTGCTCTGATCTTCAGCTGAACATTTGCCCCAATCCTTAATTTGTTCTAACTAGATCTGGGATCATCCTCAGCTAACCAAATAGATCCAGTTAAATCTGATTTTAACTGGTATTTATTTAGTTTAATCCCCTTTCTCTTCATTATTATCTTCTACAAAATAGGTATTTAAGATAAGAAAATTAGCAGATTTATTACACGATAAATGTAGGAGTGTAATGAAAAGAATACAAAATATATGTACGATCAGTTATGTGCTGGGTTGGGGTTGGGATTCCTGTAGCCTGCAGAAAAGAATATTTAGGTATTATATATGCAGACTAAATTTAAATTAGAATAGTAGTAAATATTGTTGATATTGATAAAAACAAACAATCCCTGACAACGATGCTAAAAACTTGATGTATATGAATTGGCAAGTATACTAGTCATGTAATAAGTAATATATCAGTGAGTAGAGTATCCTCCCATGAGAATTATGTATGTCAAGCGTCAACTAATCCTTCCTAGTTCTATTGGAAAAATTCAATGTTTATGAGTATTGAAAGCTAACTAAACTAACTACTTAAAACTAAAGGCAATTTACATTTTGTTTTGATGAGAATAAGGTAAGGCAATTGATTTCAGTAGATAAGATTAGATATAGGTTAAGTATTAGTGCTAGCAAATTATCTACACATGTTAAGAATCAAAGATCATAAATTTAATCAATACATTTTCTCAAGCAATATCAATTCTATCTTTTAATTTTTGAATGTACAATCTCTCGATCTAGTAGATTTACTAGTAAAAAAAATATTAAGCATGGTAGATCTTTAACAAGATTGTACAATCTTTTACACCTCAACTTGTTAAGATGTGGTCCCTAAATCTATGATGCTACACTAAATTATCACCTCTTGGTCTCTAATTTAGTTATCTAAACAATTGTGACCATCAATTATCAACGTGAAAATGATATTAGGAACTTAAGATGCATGTAGAATCATAGTGCTAACCCTAAGTACTTGTTTATATCATCATATTATTTACTTACATCAATGCCTTACTAAGAGAATTAGTTCATGTTTAAGGGAAAAAACATCTAATAATAAAAGGAAAACATCATGCAAATATTAAATAAAAGAAGAGGGAAAAAAAGCACCAATATAAAAGCCCTTGACATGTATGTCCTTGCTGTTCATCTTCTTAAAATCTCAGGAAATTAATGGCAGCCAGCAGAATTTTTTATTTAGAAAAACTAGAATTCAAGAGAGAGAAAAATACCATAATATTTACAAGACGTTGTCGTGCTTTTATAGGCAGCATAGATCTTCACAAACCCTAATCGATTTTGCAGAGTCATTTCTAAAATTAACATAAATTTCCAAAAAAATTACGTCATCAATCGTCCGACTTAATTCGGTTGCATAGCCAAAATTTCGGCTGCACGGTCAAAAAACAGCCTGTACTGATCTCCGCTTTTGTCCTTGGTTTGAATGATGTGCTGGCAGTCTTGTTGACTAGTCCATGGCCACATAGCCAAAATACACTGCTGCGCAGCCAAATTTTTAGTCCTTTAAGCTCTCAGATTTTCGTGGCATCTTAACATTTCCATGTAGATTCTGATAGTATATGACATTTCACCCCTGAGTCTTTGGTTCTGCATCTCCTCTTTAATTAATACATCAATAATATGTTGATTCTCTCTTTTTCATAAACTGTGCTCTGTTGGCCCAAGATTGCAATCACCGGTTTCTTGTTTGATGATAACAAAACTTATGTAGTTATTTAGTACTAATCAAGTTCAAGTGTTTACGTATTTTTTATGGTTCAAGAGAATTCAAAATGTTTCTTCCTCAAAAGTAAGGTATTGAAGTCTCAAGTTCACTCAAGGATGAGATTCAAGATAGGACAATTAAGATTGACTCTTTAGAGAGGCCCACTAGAAGATTGCTTGAAGACATGTAGAACCTATGTAAGAAAATGATATGTTTAAAATATAGTGTGTAGAATTTATGCTCAAGAAGTCACAGACATAAAATATAAGTTTTAAAAATACGAGTTTTGACATCTATTTTTTCATTTTGGTATTTCACAAGCTTTGGTATTTGATACATGTCCCATATTTTTCCAAATTTATATATCATATTTCTATCATGTACCCCATAGCCTATGCATTGCCAAAATATTTTTTTAACTATTATAAAATATTTAAAACTAAGATTAAATTCAAATTTTACCTACATATATCTTTTTAGGCTAGGTCGGTCGACAGGGGCCATTTATGGCCTTAGGCTGTGCATGTCGTGCATGTTTGTCGAGCGACAGATCGGTCGAACAGCAAACCTAGCGGTCGACTGACTGGCACTAGTTTGGTCTTGGTTGAGATCGGTCGACCGGGCGGTCGACCGACGTCAACGGATAGCACAAACTATTTGAACTACGGTCGACCGGCCGGTCAACTGAAGTTCTATCAAAGCTACAATAACAGCTAGTTTTTAAAAATCTGTTCTTTTAACTTTTTCCCCAATAGGTATATTTGCTCTTTTTCGGTCTAATCTCTCTCCTAATGACCTTATAGGCTCTTCTAAAAGTGTTTTAACATCTTCTATATATAGGGTTCATTTTTAGAGGATTACTAAGATTTTTTTTGAAATTTTTTGAAAAATCCAGTTTATTCAAGAGAAAAGATTTCATGTTTTCTTACTTCAAGTGCTCTCACTTGAAAACCAATTTCTGCAAGTTTTTCGCTCTTAAATTGATTCATCTCAACAAATTTTCTCTTTTACAAACTTTTTGAGCTTCATCTCACATCAAATACTATAGGAAGTTGTAAAATGAATTGTTTGTAAACTTTGTGGTCACCAAGAGCTTGTAAACCTCATTGACTTTGTGCTACTTATTGTGTAGAGGGTTGAGAGTTGGAGTTGTATACTTCAGTCGTATGTAGACCATTGTAGTTTCTTTATGGTGGTTCCTTTGTGAAAAGATCCTCAGTAGATAGTGAAATCCTTTATGCAGTGAAGGCGGAGACATAGAGCCTGGTGCTCGAATCTCGAAACAAATCATTTGTATTTGCGATTGCTTTTCTCTCTTCTTCTACTCTACTTGCATTGCTTCCACTTGTATTTTAAATTCATTTCTACTTGCTATTTATTTCTAACATCATTTTTTACTTGTCGGTTTTTACTCTCTAAATTAAGAAGGCAATTGAGCACCTCAACTCATTGTCTAGAGAAATATAGAGGAGAAGTTCTGGAGCCCTTCATAGAGAATCCGGCTTCACTTCTTGATTTGAGTTGACTGTCTCATCATTCATTTTATTACTTGCATTTCCGCATTATTGACAATTAGATTAGCATTACACCTATTCACTCCCCTCTAGGTGTAATTTCAATTGATATCCGAGCTTTGTACTCTAGTTTTTAGTTTAACCAACTTAGAAAAATCCACTAGCTAATCACTTATTTGCTTTTTCACTACACTAGTTTTCATGGTCGAAGGAATCAATATTCCACCCAAGTTTGATGGCCATAACTTTCCCATATGGAAAATTAAGATGACTATTTTCTTGCAATCCTTAGAAAGTCGAGTTGCAAAGGCGGTGACTATATCATTTAGTGTACCGATGGTGATGAGGACACATGTTCTGAAATTGCCACTAAAGAATTTGATGCCAATGTAAAAACTCACTATGCATTGCTTCAAGCCTTGAATGATGATGATATTTGTTAGGATAATTCATTGCAAATCTGTCCATGAGATTTGGTCACACTTGGTTGTCACGCACGAGGGGACATCACAAATCAAGAGAGCTAAGATTGATCTCTTATATTGCCAATATAAAAAATCTACTATGAATGAAGATGAATCAATTAATGACATGATTACCAAATTTACTAAAATCACCAACGGTCTTTCTTCTTTAGGTGATGACATTGACAATGATCAAAATGTGAAAAAGTCATCCGAGCTCTTCCACCATCATGGAAAGTGATAGCCACAACTTTGAAGGAGCTCAGTGATAAAGAAGAGTGGAGCCCATTGGTCTTGTTAGCAATCTCAAGACCCATGAGACGGAACTGAAAGCAAGAGAAGCGAAGGCACCACAAAAGAAGAAGACGCTAGCCTTCAAGGCCACTCCTATCATTTCCGACAAAGATGATGAAGAAGAAAAAGATGATGAAGATCTTTCCCTTCTAGTTAAGAATGTATGGAGGATGTACAACAAGGCCAAATTCAACAACCGGAGAAGATGGCAAGGCAAGGAGGACAAGAAGATTGTTGCTACGATTGTCAGAAACCCGAACATATCATTGCCGATTATCTAGAGAACAAAGCAAAGCCCACAACCTTGAAGAAGCCATATATGAAGAAAGATTTAAAGGCAACATGGGATTCGAAGAGTGAATCCAAAGAGGAGGTTGACACGGCCTATGTGTGTTTTATGGCAAATGAGAACACATCTAAAATAACATCCGAGTCTTATCTTGATGAATTTGAACTTTTCTATGGATACATTGGGTGAAACTTTTGAAGGATTGTCTAACAACTATGATTTTCTCAAAAAGAAATATTTGAAAATGAAAAAAAATGAATTTCTTCAAAATCAAATAGTTGTGCTTTCCAAAGAAAAAGAGGTTTTCTTTTTCACACTCCAAAGCACACAAAAGAATTTGATACACACAAAGTTTCTTGTAAGGCTAAATTTCCTATTATTGATGAAAAAGAGATTTTCACTTTGAAAATCAAAACTAGCACTTTGAGCAATGCTTTAAAAATTTGTGAATTTGATAAGGCTAGATTAGAGACTATGTTTCCTAAATGGCAAACTCAAAGGAAACCTCATATTTCATATGTTTTACAAGCTCACACACAATCTCATTTGCATCATGCCCCACACACTAAATATGCTCATGGTTCACAAGCTCATCATGCACATACATACATGTATTTCTTTATGGCAAGGTGTACACATGCACCTATTGTGGCCGAAAAGGTCACTTGATCAAGTTTTGTTATGATCACATAAATGCTTCAAATGATCATGTTTGGGTTCGAAAAACAAACACTCTAGGACCCAAGAAAATTTGGGTACCAAAATCAACAAACTTATTGCTTAATGTAGGTACGCACCAATGCTCCAAGACGTGAGAGGTGGTTTCTTGATAGTGGTTGCTCAAGGTACATGACTTGAGATATTAACAACTTTGCAATGCTATCAAGGTATCATGAAGGTGGCACCGTCACCTTTGGAGATGATTGATTTTTCATCAAAAGTGCATATTTTTAGTCACATTTTGATATTTATTTTTCATAAAATATTATTATTTAATTATTTAATTATTTAATAATATGCAGGCCTCCATTATTAAAAAGAGAAAAGAAAAGAGCCCGAAAGAAGCCCACAAATTTAAGAGAATCCCAAGAGCCCATCAAACCAAGATAATTCAGAGATAATTCCGTCATAATTCAGAGATAAAAGAGACAATCAATTTAAATCAGGCTGCTTGAGATCCAAGTCAAAGATAAAGGAGGAGAATTCAAGTTTAAATTCGGATTTATAAATAACTTATTTCCTAAGTTATCTATGATAAAAAGAATATTTTACTTCCTAAAAATCAAACGAAGATTCTAAGGATATATCTCTATATGGACGGACGAGATGAAGCCACGCGCAAAAACACACCTTGTTTCTTCCCATCTTTGCCGCGTTTTCGCCTGAAAAGCCGCGAAAACGCGACTTTCTGGTAGAGTGCGTGGTGGCTGGGTGCAGGGATTCTTCCACCAGAATCTTCTATAAATAGAGAGGTAGAGCAACAGAGTAGGGGAATCTCAGAAAATCAATTTTTAAGGTTTTTTTTAGATCTTTTCTTTTTGAATTTCTATTATATTTTTGAGTTTTTTACTTTAAAGAAAATTTGTAAATAGAAGAAGGCTTTTATGCTGAATCAGTGACAATTCAATAAAGGTTCTTTTTTTCAAATTTCTTGTGTAATTTTTGTTCTTTAATTCTATTTCCTTTATTTTATGCATATTTTAATCACCATGCCTAGTTTAATAATAAATATGAGTAACTAATTCTCTTTGTAGCTTGCTAATCTTTCCACTAACTAAGTCTAGTTCTATAAGATGAATTGAATGAATTCTATACTTGTTTGAAACCCTAGGGTTAAGTTAAGATTCTTGAATTTTAGTGATGAATTAAATTAAACTGGTTTTAGGGTTATATTATATAATGGTTATTCTTAGCTTATGCTTAGATACTTTGATAGCTTAATGTTAACTCTAAAATAATTTTTCTTATGCTATACTTAGAAACTTTGATAAACTAATGTTTAATTTTATCTAGTGTACTTTAATTAAGGCTTGCTTTCTACCGCACATTTCTTGCTTGAATTTGCAGCAACATTCTAGGATCAATCTTTTTAAGTTCATTATGATGTTTATTCTTTATAGGCTAGTACTTAGTTGTGATAGATAATTAGTGGATTATGATAGCTCTTTTATTGATTCAACTCTTTTATAACCTCATCTCTCTTTCCAAATTTTACACATAGAAAACGTATCTAAACGCTTCCATCACATCTCTCCCTGCGGATCGTCTCATTTAGCTCTTGCTATAGTGGATCATTGCAAGAAAATAGAGAAACTTTTCAATCTTTACTTTTTTTTCTTTCTACTCTCTATTCTCTGTCCATCAAATTTTGGCGTCGTTGTTGGGGAGAAAATGATACAGTTTTCTCTTATAACTAACTAATCTTTGTTTCTATGCGCAGGATTGGAGAACAGGAAAATCTTCTGCAGATACATACATATAAATTGCCCTGGGACTCTATATCCAAAGCAGAGCCCCTAAGCCCTTAACAAATCCGCGCAAACGCGACAAAGTCCACGTAAACGCGGCTAGGTTGAGTTCACTACTTACCTGTCTTCTGTAAGGCTTGAAACTACAAAAGTTTAATTTCTGTGATATTAGATTTTTTATTTGAATATTTTGCACACTGCTAATAAGTTAACAGTAACTTATTTGTTAATTAACTTAAAAAAAAACTATTTAGACTCTTACATTGTAGGCACGTGTTGATTTCAATTCTTTAATTTCTGTTGAAGAGTGCTAGAGAGGAGGTACGTCCGCATTGCATATAGATTTGGAAACACTTTTTGGCTGATATACTGCTTTTGAGTAAATTCCTTTCTATTTGCTTGCACACGTGCACTAAATTTATTTTATGGGCAAAGCTCCTAAATAACATAAGGTAGGGACGTCATTACCCTTCCTTGGCCTACAAGCCATCTTCTTTGCACTCACAACCTAATCCTAATTTAAAATTAACTATACGTCGGCCCTAGGATTACTCGGGCTCACTAGGAGATTGACTAAAGGAGGAAGTAACTCTTGCCAAGTCAGTGACTATATAGGGGTTTGAGAGCGAAACCTCGAAGGTTGGTTGTTTGGCTTAATTAGGCTCGTCGCTCTTGCACGGTTACCCCCCACCAATCTTACCACCTACATGGCCGATGTGGTTAGAGTCTGTAATTTACCTCTTGTAGATAATCTATAGTTAGGAGTCATCTACGTCCAAGTTAACCTTTGTTTCAGATTGATTGATTTTGATTGACCGGGGGATCTTGTTTTTATTATACATCTAGGCTAAGAAAAAACAAATCACCACTAATATTCCTGATTGCTAATATAAAGAAACAACCAATGATTTTAAGAATGTACCGTGTAGCTTGTGGCTAACGGGACGTGTCCACAAGGAGGGATGCGATGGAAGCTTTTCGATGAGTCGTTTTAAAAACAAGGAATTTGTGTTCGTTTTTTAGGAAAAAGAGAATGTAAGGAAAAGAGATGAAAAAGAGAAATTTCAACTTTCAGAAAAGGATTTGGAGGAGGTGATTTTTAAAAAGCTTTAAGAGTTGTGATGTTTTTTTATAATAAGAAATCAAATCTGGGCTTACTATCTTCCTACTCAATTGTTCATTCTTCTCTTAAAGTATTAAGTCCCTCAAGTTATTATTTGCAAAACTTAAAGTTGCTTTTTTTTTTAAGAAAGCTTTGAGTAAAGCACATAAGATGCAGAAGGTTTGAGTCCTTTTTCTTCAAGAAAGAGTTGGAATCGGATATTAAAACATAAAGCGCGAAGAAGCAAGAATGAATTAAAAACGATTCACAAGAAGTTCAAGAAAGAATGGTGAATCAACTATCCATACCCATCCTCATGTGCCTTCAAGAACACTTTCAAAAAGAAAGGCTTTTAAGGGAGGCATGCATATGAGTCATCGGGTCTTTTTCTTTTAAAAACAGAAGAGAAGAAAACAAGAGAGAGTCGATAGCTAGCCAAGAAAAAGTGTTTAGTTACTCATGGAAAGCGAAGAAAACAACGACATAATATAAAGCATACCGTACTGCAAGTGAAAGAGAAATCGGCCCGACTTTTGTATTGCTGTCACTTCAACCTTCAAGTACAAGCTCTCAGTCTTCTCTCTCACAAGTTTTGCAACTGGATTACAACTTAAAAAGTAAGATTACAACTTTCTTTCTAGCTAACAATGAACCTAGATCCTAATAAAATAAGTGCAAAATTTAATCCTAGTCTTCGCTATATTTTTCCTTGCTGAAACCCCTTTTTATAGCCAAAACCTGAAAAGATAGGATCCCGGGAACGTTGGGGGAGCAAACGCTCCCCCAACTGAATTGGTTAGGCCGCGGAAACGCGGCTTGGGCCGCGTTTCTGCGGCTCTGGTGTGGCCAGGTGGCCACACCAAGAGGGGGGAGATTCCTGGTATGAAGGGCATCTCGCATATCCTGCTGGTTTTCTTGTTGCTGCTTCAACCGCTGATTGAATCAGCTTTTGATTTTCTGGCTTTGATTCCTCGATTCAAGGAGGATTTTTCTCAACCCCTTGATATGCCAAGATATAGCCCAGACTTCTTCACTTCGAATTTATTCTGAATTAATTCAGAATAAAGTGGGCTTTTGGGCTTGTTCCTCATTTATTTCTTTGAGCATTTGGGCTTACATTTAGCAAAGAAAAAAAAGACACTTATTAATATCATTTATTAGCAAACAAGTGTGGTAAAGTGACAACATAAATGCAATGTATGTGGCAAATCACACCCCCACACTTATCTTTTGCTCGCCCTCGAGCAAAATATTTGACTAACTCGAATCAATTATTAGACCACTTTCGCAGGTCACTCGATTGCACTGAGCATGTGCAACAAGCCGTTAAACCTCTAGGTCACCCCTAGAGGACGAGTTTTGTCTCGTGAGGGTTTTCAGCGGATTACACCCACAAAATCCAAAAAGGAAGAGAAAAGGTTAGTATTTTCGAAAAGCTTTTTTTTTATATATATATATATATATTTTGAAGGAGAAAATATTTGAAGTATATTTGTGAGATCTTAAGTAATCTATAAGTTATAGGAATATCAAATTTTTCATTCCTAAACTTAGTCTCCATTCAAAAACATGTCATCAATTAAAGTAAGGAGTAAAATTGTACTTCTCATCTAGTCTATTAATTTACCCTGATTCGTATGCACCATCGTGACTGTGAAGTTTACTAAGGGTTCTTCAACATTAACTCCTATGCCTCATATTTATTTTTGTGAACTTTTATTCCTCAATTTCATTAGGCTTTCTAATCTGCCCATGTAACGAGCTTTCAGTTGGTGACACCCAAACCAGACAGTTTTAGGGCACCAGGTGAGAAAACACCCCTAAGGACCTAAACACCCGAGCAGATAAGGCCACGAAACCAAGGTTTTTATTTATACTATGTAACCCTTTTAGGCGTGAATACTTATGCTTCATGAGGCATAAATACGAAGCTTAATCAGAGAATACTTTTTTTTCTTTTTCAAACTTGTCTAATTATCTTTTGCATAAATACTAAGGCTTGCTTAGGCCAAAGCACCTAGCTACTCAATAATTAGACTTGTTTTTTTTTAATTAAGGCATAAGAGTCTCTATTTTCAAACCCTAAGTGTGTAAGTGTATTTTGTGTGCATATGTCATTAAGGTAAATATCAAGACTAAATTACTTTCCCAAATTTCTTCCTGACCATAAAAATCAAACAAGTTATTTTATTTCGACCAAGTGTAAGAAATCCTAATTATGATTCTCCTATTCCTTAAAATTGACTTAAATTCTTACAAAAAATATATCAAAATATTGTCTACCCTTTAATTTTTTTTTTTATCAGCCATGTTAGAACCCTCCCCCACACTTATCTCATGCATTGTCCCCAATGTATGAAAGAAATGTATAAGTGCATGAAATAAAATGGAAAGGAGGAAAGTTACTGATACACTGGGTCAAAAAGACCCATTACCGTTTCATCTACCGGCACCAATTCCAAGAAAGGTTTAAGGCGTTGACCATTTACCTTAAAGTCATTTCCATTCTTGGGGTCACTGATCTCAACTGCACCATGTGGAAATACGGTTTTTACAACGAATGGCCCAGTCCATCGTGATTTCAATTTTCCTGGGAAAAGATGAAGCCTAGAATTGTAGAGTAAGACTTTTTGACCAGGGACAAAGGTTTTTCTTATGATGTGCTTTTCATGGAAAATCTTCACTCTATCTTTAGTGATCCTAGCATTTTCATAGGCCTCATTTCTCAATTCCTCCAATTCGGAAATTTGTAGTTTCCAAAGGTCACCGGCCTTAGTCAAATCGAAATTCAACTGCTTGATTGCCCATAAGGCTCGGTGCTCTAACTCAACGGGCAAGTGACAAGGTTTGCCATAGACTAACCTGTAGGGAGACATTCCTAAAATCGTCTTGAAAGCGGTCCTGTAGGCCCATAGAGCATCTACAAGTTTTAAGGACCAATCTTTCCGGTTTTGGTTCACAGTTTTCTCCAATATAAGTTTGACTTGTCTATTTGAAACCTTAACTTGCCCACTGGTTTGAGGATGATATGGTGTGGACAACTTGTGAGTTATGGCATACTTTCGCAAAAGGGCTTCAAAAGATCTATTGCAAAAGTGGGTGCCATTATCACTGATGATAGCACGAGCGGTTCCGAAGCGGGAAAAAATGTTCTCTCTCAAAAACTTTATGACAACTTTGTTATCATTAGTTTTACAAGGAATGGCTTCTACCCACTTGGACACGTAGTCCACAGCAACCAATATGTATTGGTTCCCAAATGAGTTAGGAAATGGACCCATAAAGTCGATGCCCCAAACATCAAAGAGTTCTATTTCTAGAATTGGGTTGAGGGGCATCATATTTCGATGTGAGATCCTACCTACCATTTGGCATCTAGGGCACGTCTTGCAATATTCATAGGCATCCTTGAACAGAGTAGGCCAATAAAACCCGCTTTGTAGCACCTTTTCAGCAGTCTTGCGGGGACCAAAGTGTCCACCGCATGCAAGTTCGTGACAAAAGGACAGAACACTCCTAACCTCCTCATCGGGAATGCATCTCCTAATAATTTGGTCGGAACAGTACTTGAAAAGATACGGTTCCTCCCAAAAGAAATACCGGACTTGGGATAAGAACCGGTAAACATCATTTTTGGACCAATGAGATGGAGTTTGGTTTGTGACTAAGTAATTCACTATATCAGCAAACCAAAGTTTCCTAGAGATAGCTAAGAGATGTTCATCAGGAAAATCCTCATTGATGGGTAATTCGTTGCATGGAGAATTGGGAATCCGTGAGAGATGGTCAGCAACGACATTTTCTACACCTTTCTTGTCTCAAATTTCGAGATCGAATTCTTGAAGAAGGAGGATCCAACGAATGAGTCGGGCCTTGGCATCCTTCTTCATCATGAGATACCTAAACGCAGAATGATCGGTGAAAATGGTAGTTTTGGACCCTAGTAGGTAGGGACGAAACTTCTCTAAGGCAAACACTACTGCCAAGAATTCCTTCTCGGTCGTAGTGTAGTTCAGTTGAGCATCATTGAGAGTCCTACTAGAGTAGTAGATCACATGCTGCTTGTTATCAATACGTTGTCCTAGGACAGCGCCTATGGCAAAATCAGAAGCATCGCACATAATCTCAAACGGCTTAGACCAATCCGGTGCAGATATGATTGGTGTAGAAATCAGCTCTCTCTTAAGCTTCTCCCAAGAATTTATGCATTCAACATCGAAAGTGAAGGAAACATCTTTAGCTAACAGATTAGTCAAGGGCCTAGCAATTTTACTAAAATCCTTGATAAATCTCCGGTAGAATCCAGCGTGTCCTAAAAAGGATCTAATGTCCTTAACGCATTTGGGCATGGGAAGCTTAGCAATAACCTCGATTTTGGCTCTTTCCACTTCTATTCCTTTCTTGGATATTTCATGACCCAAGACAATTCCATGTTTCACCATGAAGTGGCATTTCTCCCAGTTTAGTGTCAAATGTTTTTCAGCACAACGTTGGAGGACGAGTTCTAGATGGTAGAGACATTGAGTGAATGAATCTTCGTAGATGGAGAAATCATCCATGAAGATTTCTAAGAAGCGCTCTACCATATCAGAGAAAAGACTCAACATGCAACGTTGAAACGTTGCTGGGGCATTGCATAAGCCGAAGGGCATTCGACGATAAGCAAATGTCCCAAATGGACATGTGAACGTAGTCTTCTCTTGGTCCTCAGGAGCGATAGGGATCTGATTATAGCCCGAGTAACCGTCCAAGAAGCAGTAGTACTCGTGACCCGCCAAACGTTCAAGCATCTGATCAATGAAGGGAAGTGAAAAATGGTCCTTACGAGTTGCAGCATTCAGTTTCCTATAGTCAATGCAAACTCGAATCTTCGTGGGAAGTCGAGTTTGAACCAACTCTTTGTTCTCGTTTTCCACTACGGTGAAACCAGATTTCTTTGGGACCGCGTGGACAGGACTGACCTATTGGCTATCCGAAATGGGATAAATTATCCCATTGTCTAAGAGTTTTATGATTTCAGCATGAACAACCTCTTGCATAATAGGGTTTAACCTACGCTGCGGGTCTCTCTTTGATGTGGCGTCTTCATTGAGATGGATGCGGTGTTGAACGATGGTTGGACTTAATCCCTTAATATCAGTCATAGTCCACCCAATGGCTTCCTTATGTTTTCTTAGAATATCTTTTAAATCTTTTTCTTCCCCGTCATTTAAGTGAGAGGCAATGATGACGGGAAATGTCTCTTGTTCGCCTATATAGGCGTACTTGAGATGCGCAGGAAGGGCTTTCAATTCTAAGGAAGAGGCAGGCTCACTAGAAGGACTAGTCAAATCTGTTGGCTCCATTGTAGGTGAAATTGGGTTTGAAGCCCAATTCACGGCAGAATCTACCACCTGATCGAGATTAAAGTCATCAGACTCTAACTCGAAGTCAATCTCCATTTCTTATTCTAATACTTCCCGTGTTCACTTGTCAAGTTCTCAATTTGGTTTACTTCAAAAGTTTGGTCCTCGATGTCACGGGGTTGTTTTCCTAGATGGAAGACATTGACTTCTCTAGTCATGTCTCCAAAGGTTAACCTCATAGACCCATTCCTGCAATTGATGATGGCATTAGCAGTGGCAAGGAATGGTCGACCTAGGATGACCGGAGTTTGAGCCCTACGATTGGAGTTGGACACAGGTTGTGTCTCCAAAACTATGAAATCGACAGGGTATATGAACTATCCTACCCGAATCAGGACATCGTTAATTTCCCCTTTTGGAACTTTAACAGAACGGTCAGTTGGATGGTGACTCGAGTTGGACTAAGGTCACCCAACCCGAGTTGTTGATAAACAGAGAATGGAAGCAAGTTGATACTTGCTCCCAAGTCAAGAAGTGCACGACTAATCTCGGCTTGTCCTATTGTGCAGGCAATGGTAGGGCTACCTGGATCTTTGTACTTGACAGGGATAGGACCCGAAAATAGCTCACTAATATTAGTGGCTAGGAAGACTTTCTTAGGAACATTAGTCTTTCTCTTCTTGGTGCACATGTCCTTAAGAAACTTAGCATAGGAAGGAACTTGTTGGATGGCATCAGGAAGTGGCACATTTATCTTCACTTGGTTAAACATCTCGATTATCTTATCCATGTGCGGGTTTTGCTTGTTGTTTTTCAGCCTATTCAGAAATGGTACTATAGGCTGGTGCACCTGGCTGGCTGACTTGTCTTTTTCAGACTCGTCCGAATTGGAAGAAATTGGATTGGAAGAGGTGGAAGCTTGATTGTGGTTGTGCTGAATAGGATTGGTGGGCGTTGACACTTGGTTATCAACTTTCTTTCCTGACCTCAATGTATGCACAGCATTACATTGATTGAATGAAGGATCCTCAGCCAAATGAGCTTGTTGGGAATTTCTCGGATTGGTGACTGGCTGACTAGGCAGGGTACCATTTTGTCTCTCATTCTGTGGGTTGGCTAGTTGGCTCATTTGAACCTCTAACCTCTGAATGGTTTGCATGAGAGAGTCTTGGTTTTTCATATATCTCTCCATGTTTCTCTCAAAGTCAGTCATTCTTCTTTCCAATTGAGGATTCTGGAAGGAGGATTGTGGAGCTTGTGATTAAGACGGGAAAGGTGTTGTATTATGGAGTATAATTTGCACAGATATTAAATGAAAGAGATAAGGTTTAGAATCAACCTTTGATCAATTACTCCACATATGTATTCAATATGTTCAATGTACCCTTTCCTATCTTCGCTATAGCATAGAGCTATACCGAGTCGATTCTCAGGGAGAGCTAGCGATGGAAGCGTTACGGTCCGTAGTGAAGAAAGTAAACGAGAATTCTTCTATGCTTATAAGAATAAAAACAAATGGGAAAAGGAAACGAAAGAATGGATGGATATTTTCATGGTGGAAAATGTAAAAAGAAATCAAGATCAAGATTGGTTTTGGACTAACAACTAAAAAGAAAGTAAACTTGAAGAAGCAAACCATGACTAGCTTACCTTACTACCTTACCAACACTTACTAAACTCCGTGATAGTGAAGGCGTGCCTCATGTTGATTTCATCGGCGTAGGTTTGTCTTGCGTGTTGATCTAATTACTTTCTCATGTAGATGAAGGGTGGTTTAACCCATCGGAGAAGAGAAGACCATCCAAATTGCAAGATGAACTAAAGCAATCACCCATAATTTAGTGAAGATGGCAAGGCTAGTGGTTAGCTAGTACATGGTAGAAAATTTAGCTACAAGCCATTAATGAAGAAAAGCAAAGCATGAAGTAAATTGCAAGAAAGTAAAGAAAGAAAGTAAAGAAAGCAATTAAATTAGAACCAAGCTCAAGTAGAGATGAAGAGAATGGATGAATCCTTGCATTGCTTCAAGTTGTCACTCCTTGATGTACAAGCTCTCTCTCTCTTACAATCTCTCTCTTGCAATGATTTCTAGGGAAGAAGAAGAGGGATCTAAAGAACTAAAACCTAGAGAAAAACCTATGAAAATTACAACAACTAACAATTTCTCCTTTCTTCTCCATTCAGTCTTTTCTCGCAGGTCAGGTGCAGATATTTATAGGCTGAGAGAGAAGCTTCAAGAACCCTTTCTGTTGGCGCAAAATCCGGATCTCAACAACCTCCAAACTGCCGCGAGCGCGCGGCAAAATCCCGGATTCTGCGGCTCAATCTGGGCCGTTGAATCGGATCTTTCTGGTACAGTTCTGTTACGAGGTTGTTATCCACGTGGCCTTCTGGAATCTTCAGTTGTTACGCGGATCTCTCTGGATTCTGATTTCAAATTTGGGCTTTATCTTGGGCTTGAAATTAATCTCTTTAATTATTGCTAATTAAAGTGATTATTGGGCTTTCTCTCATTTGAGTGTGGACCTGCAAATATATAGAGAAGATGAGTAAAAATCATATATTTATTTGCAATATGCATGGGGATTATGTGGTAAAATATGCAGAATTGAATACCAATCACACCCCCACACTTATTCTTTTGCTCGTCCCGAGCAAAGAAAAGAAAAACTATACTACCAATTTTATTACACCACTTTCGCAGGTGACGCGATTGCACTGAGCATGTGCAACAAGCCGTTAAACCTCTAGGTTACCCTAGAGGAGGAGTGTTGTCTCCTGAGGGTTTTCAGCGGATTGCACCCACAAAATCCATAAAGAAAGAAGACAAATGTTAGTATTTTGAAAACGCATTTTGAAAGAGAGACACGTTTTCGAACTATTTTTGCAAAAATATAAGTGATCTTAGGTCATAAGTCCACCTATAATCATTCTTCCTTAAACTTAGTCTCTATGCAAAATCTTGTCTTCAATTAAGGTAAGAATTCAAAATTGGATTGAATACTTTATCTTTCATAAAACCTAGATAGTATGCACACCGTTCTCAGTGAAAATTTCTGGGACTTCAACTCCAACCATCAAGCCATTTATTTATATATATTTATTTTCTTTTTCTTTTTTTTCTTCCCTTAGTTTAGGCTTTCTAGTTCACCCTTGTAACGAGCCTTTAACCGATGACTCCCAAACCAGTCGGTCTTAGGGTACCAGATGAGAAAACATCCCTCGGGTTTTAGGTCTCGAGTAAAAAAGGCCACGAAACTAAAGGGGATTATTTATTTCTTTTACCACCGTTAGGCGTGAATAATCATGCTTCTTGAGGCACAATTCTCCAGCTTAATAGGTGATGTTTTATTTATTTATTTATTTATTTTTCTTTTTTTTATTTATATGGCATTTTTGGTCTTTGTCTCCATCCCAAGAAATGTGTAAGTGTAAAGTGCATATTATCTAAGGCAAAAAATTCAAGATAAAAATATCTCACCAATTTTTCTTACTTAGCCTATAATTTCAAGCAAGATCTATTATTTCAACTAGGTTTAGATGTCATAATTAAGGCTTTCTTAATTCCTAAGATACATCTTAATTTTCTTAAAAATAGATCTAAACTTTGTCTCTTATTTCAAAAAGTTTTTTATTTTATTTTATTTTATTTCTAAAAGAAAAGGTAAAATCTAAAAGAAAGTGGAAATTCTATAACAAAAATAAAATCTAAAAGAAAATGGAAGACCTAAAAAGAAAAATAAAAATCCTAAAAAATAAAAAAGCCTATAAAGAAAATAAAAAATCCTATGTTAGTACGTACCCCCCCATACCTATCTCATGCATTGTCCTCAATGTATGCAAGATAAAAAAATAATGCATGAAATAGGTAAAAGGTAAGAAACTACCCCCTCTGTCGCTTTGGACCCGCGGTGGTACTAGGTCCAGCCGACTGTGATCTCCTCAGTGTCGCCTCAATGTTATCTAACCTAGAGGATTGCTCCTCTACCTTTTTCCTCAGTCTCACTTGCCCCCTAAAAATCTTCTTCATGCCCTTCCAGATGGAGGACATGAAGGCATGTGTATCATGTGGGGGGTCCTGCCTCCAAAACTCAGGTTCATCTTCTTCCTCAAAACTCTCCTCAGAGGAGGACTCTACCGGTACATCCTCGGGCTGGACAGTAGGTGTCCAGACTGCATGCAAACAACTATTATACGAACTGGTAGGTCTCTCGGGTGCAACAAACACTCGGTCGAATGAATCAAAAACATCGTCTGGTAGGAAAGTCCTACATAGACGTGTAATCAAGATAGGATGGGAGTATTTGGCACCCCTAGTGCGTGAGGAATTGGCTATGAGTGCGTGGAAGATGACTTTATTCAAACAAACTGTGTGTTGACGAGTCATTAAATCATGTATAATTTGCAACACAGGTCTGTTGAATGTGGAGGTGTGGTCTAGCCCTAAAATATTGCGTTGGATCCAACGTCCAACGCAATGAACATTTCTAAACATGGTGCTAGCCTTCAGCCCACGATCCTGCTCAGTACAACGAGCCCCCATAACAGTCATGTAATCTATAAGCGGAAGAGGCTCGCTGTGTTGTGTGATGGATGGGACAGTAGTGACTTCGTCAAGAAGAGGAAGCGTGACAAGTAGGTCTCATGTGGGCATGTGTACAGTGAACTGGTATATGTGTGGATCAATCCATGCTTGGTCAAGATGAGTGTAAAACATTGTCACCAGTTCGGGACAATAAAATGCATCGGTCTCAGTGTTCTCGTACACTAGTGAATACCAATTCCTTGCCCTAATTCTCTCTAAAAATACATGCCCATATCCATTCACATCACATAAAATCCGCCCAAAGTCTTTCTCAATAAAAATAGATGGTGCCATGATATGAATCAAGATCAAAAAGCAATAAAAAGGAAAGATTTGGAATTCGAACCGCCCCGAAATTCGTGGGGGGAAGAAATTTGATCTCTGCAGTGGGTACAGAAAAATCTGATGAAGATGTAGCACCAGATCGGAGAAAAACGCTGGAGATCGACTGGATCAGAAATTGGCGCTGCTCAGGAATCGTCAGAAAAGCCGCAGAAGCTCGGCTATTGCCGTGGAGTTGCGGCAGAGTAAAGAAATCTGAGGAAAGGAAAAATTGCAGTGGCGGCGCTGGAGAAGGATTTTTGTAGATCTGAGATTATGTTTTCGTTTGAGGGAGGAAATGTGTGGAAGAGGGGCTATTTATAGAAGGGAGAGAACTTTAGAATCCCACTTCTATCCCTAGGTTAAAAACGAATTTACCCTAGGGATTTGGAAGTTTTGAAAATAACTTTGACCCTAGGGACTTGGAATATGAGGAAACCTAGAAAGATTTTGAATTTGGAAAGTGTAGAAACTCCTTTAAGCATAAAAATCCCTCCTCATTTTTTATTTTTTTATTTTTAATTATTAATTTCTAAAAGAAGTGTAAAAGAAAGAAAATCTAAAAATTCTAAGTTAGTAAACCCTCCCCCACACTTATTTCATACATTGTCCTAAATGCATCATGATACATGTATGCATGAAATAAAATAGAGAGGGAAGGAGAAAAATTATCTTAAGGTGGTGGTTCCGGTGGTGGTCTGATTGGTCCACGAAACATGGCCCAATCATTATTACGTTGGGTTTTGAGGAACCCACCAAAAATATCATGAATATGACCCAGTAAAAAGATAAATCCATGGAAGATTTTTATTAAGTACATGTCCCCATCTAATTTCCAAATTTCTAAAATAATTTCAGAGTCAAATTTATCAAGATCCTTGTCCCAGAATGGATTATGAAATGATAGAATGGTCGACTTGGACTCGGGATGGACAGAAACTAACACTGACTCAGGAAGGTGACTGAAATCAAGTAAAGGTTCAGGAGTCGAAGTGAGTTCATGAATTGGGTCCAAGTCAAGAAAATGAAGCTCAAATCTACAATCATTTCCCCCAGATGGAATGTGACTATCTAAGATTAGTGATTCAAGTTCAGGAGGGTTGGGAATCAAAACTGACTCTAAAATGTTACTCAAATTGGGTAACAAAACAGGAGTTAATAATGATTCAGGTATTTGAACTAAATCACAAACTTGAGGGTCAAAGTCACATTCCACATTGAGTTCAATATCAAAAAATGAAGAACTTGCCAATTTGTCAATGGGATTTTCAGAAGTGTATAATTGGTCAAGTTCAAGATGATCCTCAAGGATGGGTGATTCAATTTCATTATGAATTGGGACAGGATCCAAAGTTGACTCCGAGAAAAGATTGATGTCAGGTAAAGATACCAGAGTCATTATTGAATCAGGAAAAAGAATTGAATCCCTAAGTTGGAGTTCAAGATCACATTCCTCATGTAGTTCAATTCCACAAAAATGAGAACTTGCCAATTTATCAATGGGATTTTCAAAAGCAATGAATTGGTCAAGTTCAACATGATCATCAAGGAAGATTGGTGATTCAATTTCATAATGGATGGGTACTGGATTCAATAATGACTCGGGAAATGAAGTGAATTTATGTGAAGACACCGAAGTCATAATTGAATCAGGAAGTAGAATTGAATCATCAAGTGGAAGTTCAGGATCATGTTCATGTTCAAGTTCAATTTCAGTAAAAGGAAAACTTGCCAAAATGTCAATGGGATCTGAAGTTTGGACAAGTTCAGGTGAGTGTGCTGAAATTGAATCTTGATTTCCAAAACTACATGACTCTTTGGTTTTAACAGAGTGGCTAGTGACATTAGAAATAGGATGAGAATGAAGAGTTTGGATCATCAAATCTATGTCACGATTTCTAGAATTTTGAGCATGAGTCATGTCTTCAAGCATCTTTCCATAATTGATGATTTCATTATTTTGATGAAAAGATGAAGTGTTGTCTTGGAAGTGATGGTGAAATTGTGAGTCAAAAATGTGTGGTGATGGAAAAGTGGACTCACACAAGAGATCTTTACTTGTTTCCATGACAAATGGTTGTTCATTAGGAAAAGGTGGAACTGAGTAAGACTCTTGAAAATACTGTGGAATTGGAGAGGTAAATGGTTCTTGAAGTTTCTGCTCGACTCTCTGTAAATTGGCTTCTATACTCCTTAGTAACTCAGATTTTTCTTCAATTGGTGGTTCAGAAAAAGGAGTATATGAAGCGGAATCGGGAAATGAATACTGTGGACAAGGTGAATATGGTGGACAAGGAGTTTGAAAATTTGACTCGGGGTACGTGAATCCCCAATTACTCGGTGAAGAGTTGAAATTATTATGGAAATTATAATTATTAGATGGGGGGTATGGGTCATATTGATTCGGATAAGGCCAACCCGGTGTATTTGGTTGGTGCATATTATAAAACACCGGGTTGGAATTATCCGAATAGAATGGAGTTGGTGTGAAATATGGATTCATGTTCGGATTGAAAGAATTATTATTGTTGAATTCCATATCACAAACAATCACAAACAAAAAAGAAAAATCAAACAACAAACAAAAAGAAAAAAAATCAAAACCAAGCCAAAAGAATGGTTGACCTAGACCTAGACGACTCCTAACTGATTAGATCGTCCACGGGAGGTTTAGTGTAGACGTAGACCACAAGTTAATCAGCCAGGGAAGGGCAAGGTTGGTGGGAGGATTTCCGTCAGAGACGTTCCTTAATTAAGTAACCAACAACCTTCGGGCTTTCGGCCCTCAATCCCTTTCCTAGACACTGATTTTACAAGAGTCTATTTCCAACACTTTTCCCCCTTAGGATAATCTCCTAGATGAGTCCGAGATGTCCCTAGGGCCAACGTCTATTTTTTTATTAAATTAGGCTTGGGTTAGTGAGTGCTGAGATGGTGATTTTTGGGCTAAGGAAAGGGTAATGAAATCCCCACCTTATCTTATTTATGGGTTATGCCCTTAAAAATGAATTGTGCAAGTGTACAAAAATATATAACTAGAATTCACTCAAAGCATGAAAATCAAGCAAGAGATGATTCTGAAAAGTCACCTAGAGGGGGGGTGAATAGGTGACAATGCTAATCAATGAAACTAAATGTGGAATTTAAAAAAAACTTAAAGCAATAAGCACTCAAGTGTGATCAACAAGTGATGCACACACAACCAAGCCAAGCAAATATGATGTACAATATGAATAGAAATGCAAGGCACAAAGTAAAGAGAGAGAGATAGAGCCAATAGATCAAACGCAAACACCAAGATATGTTCTCGAGGTTCGAGCACCCAGCTCTACATCCCCGCCTTCGACACACGAAGGATTTCCACTAGCTTGTTCACCTAGAACCCTTACAAGTAGTACCCACTCCACAGGAGTACAACCACAACCTCCACTTGAGGCAAAAACAACAAGTCACCAACAATCACCTCACACCTTGAGGGATTCACACAAACCAATACAAGGATCACCTCACAACCTTGAGGGATACAACCCAATAGCCAAACTTCCTCAACACAATGAGGGAAAGGCATAAAGCCAAGCTAAAGATAGGGTTTACAACTTAGTGGTTTCAACCAACAACCACAAAACAATCTCTTTTTCCCACACAAAATCCTATAGAGAAGATAGTAGATTTTAGCTCAAGTGTGGAGAAAATCAATGGAATGGAAATCAAAATCACAAAGAAAAATCCTTGGGAAAACAATAAAAATCAAGATGGTGAAGTTCAATCAAAAGCTTTTCCCAAAAACCTCTTCTTTGATTTTCCAAACCCTAGCAAAAACCTCAAAATAGATTGTTCAATATGAGTTCAAAAACTTCTTTTAATTGCAGCAAAAACACCAGAGAGTATGAAAAAATTCGCACCAAAAACCTTAGAGAAAAACTCTTGCAAATGGGGTATTTATAGCCCATTTAGGAAACTAGCCGTTGACAGTTCAAACGGCCAGAAATAGCCTGTCGGTCGACCGGCCAGTCGACCGCCCAACGTTCAAATTTTTGAACGTTGCAACACCCGGTCGACCGCCCGGTCGACCCAAACAAACCGAGAGCAAACTGATCTCAGTCGGTCGACCGCTCGGTCGACGGCCAAGGCTGTAGCCAGCGTGCACGTTTCTGTGCACGTCGGTCGACCGCCCGGTCGACTGGCTACTTGGTGCGGTCGACCGTGCGGTCGACCGACCATGCCTGGCAGGCAGCAAATAGGTCAGAAAACTGAGGTAAAAAAAATATTCCAATAAATCTTTTAACTCTTGTAAAAATCCCCAAAAATAGTTTTTGCATTTTGCATTGATATATAAACTTGTGATAAAAAGTTTAGCTCAAATATCAATCAACATGAACTATTTTTGTAGCATATTATTTTTACCAAAAACCAAAACTTGTATTTTCTAAAACTTGAAATCTTGAATAGAGAATACCTTTTGTCCAAAACTCATCCATAATACAAAACTATGATATTTAAACATTTTGAAGCATGATGCATATGGATAGAAATCCAATATACATGAAACATGTATATATCATGATTTTTGTCATTAAGTCCAAAAATATGTTTTGTTATAAATATCAAAACATAAAACTCATGAAGTAGATTATCAAACTAAGTTTGTTTAAACAATTGAAGCATGCATGTATATAGAACAAATCTAATATACATAAACCATGTAAACTTGTTTTGATATAAAATCTATTCATGAAAACCAAGATCGGTTAAACCTAAAACCGAAAACCAAAACATGAAACGTGTGTGTTGTGAACTTGAGCTTATCATACTATACTAATCTTTACAATTAGGATCTAAACCCAAACTAAAACTATGGATACCTAAGTCTTCTTGTAGAGCGCAAACTCCAAGCTAGAGCGCAATCTCCAAGTCGGCTCGATCCAAAAACTCTTGATTCACCGGGCAAGTGCTATATATATCTTTGATGCGCGGGCTCTTGAATCAACATGTGCAAGCTTCCAAATCATCTTGTTGAAGCTAAACACCAACTAATATCTTGGTTAATGATCTGAAACTAAAATCACAAGATTATTAGTACACATAACTACATGAGTTAATCATCATCAAAACTAGAGTGGAAGGCCTTTGGGCCAACAATCTCCCCCTTTTTGATGATGACAAAACTCATGGAGTTATATATGCATGGATTAAAGTAAAGCTTCAAAGAAGCTCCCCCTTAACTCATGCATAGGAATAAACAAACAATAAGATGCATATAAACAAGGTTCTTGACATAAAATGAATATGCATATGAAACATGCTCTTGATTCCAATCAAAACAATATTAATACAACAAAACATTATCAAAACATGCTCTTGCTCTTGATACCAAAATTGAAAATTAAACAAAACATTTGCAACAAGACATTACTAAAACATGTTCTTGCTCTTGATACCAATAACCAATCATATTGAAACCAACATATTATTATTAATTGAAACAACTGAAAACCAACCAAAACATATGCATAAATCAACCATGCATATAAACTACAAATTCTTCTCCCCCTTTTTGTCAATCATCAACAAAGGGGTAAAAACAAACAAAATGAAAACAAATACTTCTCCCCCTAAATGTTCAAAAACAAAGAAGCAATAAATTATTCCAAGGAGTAAAACCAAAGTCAATATGATACCAATTTAAAACATGTGTCAATGAAGTCCATTGTGATATCAATTGAAAATAACAAACTTTGAGAAATGCCAAATCCTATATGAAATAAAACAAGGCATTGAAACAACATAATATTTTATATCAAAATGAAAACATGTAATGTAAACTTGATACCAATAAAAAATGATACCAAATTTAAGGAAACAAATAGCATCTTGATACCAGAAGAAGATATTTTTCATTATAAGCATATGATACCAATTACTTTGATATCATAAAGTTAGGGAGTGGGAAACAAAAATAATGGTAAACCAAATACCAATTGAAATATAAAATACGAGTTTTCTCCCCCTTTATGAAATACCAAAAGAAAATATGCATAGGCTTGAAATAAGATACCAATTGAAAATTAAATCAATTGAAACATGATATTCATTAAAAATTCAAGCTTAGCAATCTTAAAAATTATGATAAAGCTTGTATATGGATACCAATTGAAAAACTCAAGCTTAACATAACCAAAATTTGTGATATCTTGAAGCACAAATAAATCACCTATATATGTATGTAAGAAATAGATACCAATTGAAATTGATACTATATGAAGTGTGAGCATACATATATAAAACAAAACATATATGAGTATACAAAAGGATGTCAAGATTGATACCAATTGAAAGAATTCAATGATACCAATTGAAACAGCAATAAGATCAAGTATATGACTCATATCAACTACCACCCATTTCATGATTCAAGTTTTAAATGATTTTCAACATAAAGCATACATGAACATGATCTCCCATCCAACCGCCCATTGATGGTAGGGGTTTTCAAAAATAGATTTAGAAATATAGTTAGTTTGAAAATCTCTACCAAATTGAAGAATATCGCAACTAGTTAAATGGAGGGTAAACTAGTACGAAATCCTTTAAGTAAAGAATAACATGAAAATATTTTTCATGAAACATGAAAATCACATGATCACTAAACACTCAAATCTATAAAGCCCAAGTCAAAGTCTCATGAAAACAAAACATGAGTAAACTAATAAAGTGAGTGTACAAGTATAATGTGAAACCTCATAATCATGGAAATTGACAATCAAGCTCATTATGAAATTCCTTTAAAATATGAACACATGAAAAACTAAATCTTCATTACTAAAGGAAATTTCCTCAAAGACATGAAAATCATCATAACAATTTAAACTCCAAGGTATATGTATGTTTTGACAAAATAAAAGTATACATACATATCCCTAAACACAATTGAGTCCAAAATATAGATTTGCATGAAAAGCAAATGACTCAAGGGGCATACATGTATATCTTAAGGTTTGGCAAAATAGACATATACATGAAGTGAAAACACTTTATCATAGAAAACACATCAAAAATAGGAATACATGTTTGAATGCATGAATCATCAAAACTAGACTATACTAGAACATCTAATGGGTACAAATAGGCATTCAAGCACAAACATATAAAGATTTACTTGTGGCCCATTCTATGTACAAGTATAAATCCTAGTTTTAATGAAAACTAACATCTAAGCATATATTCAAATCATAAAGCATAAAACGAGTCATAAATCATTGATATTCTAAAAATGATCATTAAGTAAATTCACATGCTATAAAGATCATGATATACATCAAAACAATTATGAAAACACAAAATATGGATTCATATAAACAATGGTGATTTCAAATTTCAAAACATGTATTGCAATAAACATACTATTCAAAACATGAGTCATTAAAACGAAAGTTGTAGAACATCATATGATCATTATGCAAATGCATGTGCATTAGATCTAGAGCATACATGTTAGTCTAAACAAGGTGAGGCACTAAATATAGATCCATATGAAGCATGAGTGCTCAAGTGGCTAAACATGTACAACCTTAATCTAATGAACATGGCACAAAGCATAATGAACAACAAAACACAACATGCTATAAAAGATGATCATAGAAAGCATGTAAACACTAAATGGAGTAAGGGATTGTTACCAAAACCGAAGAGGCAACTTTCCAAGTCTCCAAAACCGGTGGTCCTCCCACCAATTCTCCTTGAGAGTGAAGCATCCAAATGGATCTCTTTAGGCACGGAACGCATCCACTCCAAGGCACCAACACTCTCACGTTTTGCGAGAGCTCCCACCTACATCAAAAAGTATAGAGGTGGTCTTTGGTACCCATTTCTTTGTGGGTCCACGGGGGTTAGTGTCTTTTCTAACCCAAACAAAATTAGTTGCTAAATTTTCATGATAAATGCGATCATAACAAAATCTAGCAAGGTGGCCTTTTCGACCACAGTGTGTACATGTGTACACGTGAGCATACATATGATGGTGATGATCATGAAAAGCATGTGTATGCCGTGATGGGTGTCCATGCATAGTTGGAACTTGTTTCTTGCGAATCAAGGATTCCAAACGAGTGTGGTTCATGGCACAATGGCTCAAAGTGGAGCCCAAACATTCAACAATTTTCTTCAAATTATTAATATCATTTTCAATTCTAGAAGATAGAGTGGAGCATGCAATAGGTGTACTAGAACAAGAAGCTACACTAGCATGATGAACATGAATATCAATCTCATTTTGTAAAGATTTATTTTTAATCAAAACCAAATCCAATTCTTTTGTAATTGCATCAATATCATTTTTCAAAGTGAGATTTTCTTTAAAAGTAAAATCCAATTTTGAAGATAAGATCTCATTGTGCTTTACAACATCATCACAATCATTTTTGTTTTCAGAAATTCATTTTCCTTTAAAGCAAGTTCGAGTTGAGATTTAAGTGAGTCACATTCACTTGCAATCTCTTCCTTCTCTTGCAACATCAATTCAAAATTAGAGCATAAATCCTTTAATTCATTTTTCAAAACAAGATTATCATCTTTCAACAAATCATGTTCTTCTAACAAATTCTCAAGCTTTTGAACAAGTTTCATATTCAAAGTTTGAACTTCAAAACATCCATGACAATAGGAACTAGAGCTATCATCTATTTGAGAATCCGATTGTACCTCAAGGGAGTTCTTCCCTTGGACCATGAGGCATTGCTCTTCGGACTTTTCTCTCTTAGATCTCCTCATCTTATTGACAATCCTTGGAAGCTCGGGAGAAGTCAAGATGCTCCAAACTGCAAAAGCCGAATCATAACGATCAAAAACATGTAATAAATGTTCATTTAGAGATGCTCTAAGTGCCCTAAGTGCTAATGCATTGGCCTTCTTATGCTTGCTACTATTAGGGAAGGATTCCATGGTAATGGCTTGATAAACTAGATGTCCTAGGTCTTTTAAATGTTTAGTCATATTAGCCTTCCAAGCATCAAGTCTAAAATGATCAAACATAGGAGGGCTAGCCATAAGTGTAACCTAAATGTGTGCAAATGAAAATGCAAATGAAGATTAGCAAACCAAGATCTCACTCCTAGGTGGTTAAACCTAAATATCAGGAGCGCTAGCTCTGATACCAATTGAAAAGTCACCTAGAGGGGGGGTGAATAGGTGACAATGCTAATCAATGAAACTAAATGTGGAATTTAAAAAAAACTTAAAGCAATAAGCACTCAAGTGTGATCAACAAGTGATGCACACACAACCAAGACAAGCAAATATGATGTACAATATGAATAGAAATGCAAGGCACAAAGTAAAGAGAGAGAGATAGAGCCAATAGATCAAACGCAAACACCAAGATATGTTCTCGAGGTTCGAGCACCCAGCTCTACATCCCCGCCTTCGACACACGAAGGATTTCCACTAGCTTGTTCACCTAGAACCCTTACAAGTAGTACCCACTCCACAGGAGTACAACCACAACCTCCACTTGAGGCAAAAACAACAAGTCACCAACAATCACCTCACACCTTGAGGGATTCACACAAACCAATACAAGGATCACCTCACAACCTTGAGGGATACAACCCAATAGCCAAACTTCCTCAACACAATGAGGGAAAGGCACAAAGCCAAGCTAAAGATAGGGTTTACAACTTAGTGGTTTCAACCAACAACCACAAAACAATCTCTTTTTCCCACATAAAATCCTATAGAGAAGATAGTAGATTTTAGCTCAAGTGTGGAGAAAATCAATGGAATGGAAATCAAAATCACAAAGAAAAATCCTTGGGAAAACAATAAAAATCAAGATGGTGAAGTTCAATCAAAAGCTTTTCCCAAAAATCTCTTCTTTGATTTTCCAAACCCTAGCAAAAACCTCAAAATAGATTGTTCAATATGAGTTCAAAAACTTCTTTTAATTGCAGCAAAAACACCAGAGAGTATGAAAAAATTCGCACCAAAAACCTTAGAGAAAAACTCTTACAAATGGAGTATTTATAGCCCATTTAGGAAACTAACCGTTGACAGTTCAAACGGCCAGAAATAGCCTGTCGGTCGACCGGCCGGTCGACCGCCTAACATTCAAATTTTTGAACGTTGCAACACCCGGTCGACCCAAACAAACCGAGAGCAAACTGCTCTCAGTCGGTCGACCGCTCGGTCGACCGGCCAAGGCTGTAGCCAGCGTGCACGTTTCTGTGCACGTCGGTCGACCGCCCGGTCGACTGGCTACTTGGTGCGGTCGACCGTGCGGTCGACCGACCTTGCCTGGCAGGCAGCAAATAGGTCAGAAAACTGAGGTAAAAAAAATATTCCAATAAATCTTTTAACTCTTGTAAAAATCCCCAAAAATAGTTTTTGCATTTTGCATTGATATATAAACTTGTGATAAAAAGTTTAGCTCAAATATCAATCAACATGAACTATTTTTGTAGCATATTATTTTTACCAAAAACCAAAACTTGTATTTTCTAAAACTTGGAATCTTGAATAGAGAATACCTTTTGTCCAAAAACTCATCCATAACACAAAACTATGATATTTAAACATTTTGAAGCATGATGCATATGGATAGAAATCCAATATACATGAAACATGTATATATCATGATTTTTGTCATTAAGTCCAAAAATATATTTTGTTATAAATATCAAAACATAAAACTCATGAAGTAGATTATCAAACTAAGTTTGTTTAAACAATTGAAGCATGCATGTATATAGAACAAATCTAATATACATAAACCATGTAAACTTGTTTTGATATAAAATCTATTCATAAAAACCAAGATCGGTTAAACCTAAAACCGAAAACCAAAACATGAAACGTGTGTGTTGTGAACTTGAGCTTATCATACTATACTAATCTTTACAATTAGGATCTAAACCCAAACTAAAACTATGGATACCTAAGTCTTCTTGTAGAGCGCAAACTCCAAGCTAGAGCGCAATCTCCAAGTCGGCTCGATCCAAAAACTCTTGTTTCACCGGGCAAGTGCTATATATATCTTTGATGCGCAGGCTCTTGAATCAACATGTGCAAGCTTCCAAATCATATTGTTGAAGCTAAACACCAACTAATATCTTGGTTAATGATCTGAAACTAAAATCACAAGATTATTAGTACACATAACTACATGAGTTAATCATCATCAAAACTAGAGTGGAAGGCCTTTGGGCCAACAGATTCCTAGTCTACATGCAATGCAAAACGTACCTTGCCTCCAGCACTCTTCAACAGTAAAAGTAAATGAATTGAAGGACACGTGCCTAGAATGCAAATGTCTAAACAATTTTTAACAATTTCAACCAATTTTTACTGTTGATTAAATTAGCAGGTAATAGGTGAAAAATACAGGAATTCAAATATAGTAGCAGATGTATTTTGCAGAGCTGAAGATCCTGCAGAAAAATGATCAGTAGTGAGCTCCTCCTTGCCGCAGAACCGCGGCTTTTGCCGTGGGAACGCGGCAAGTCAGAGGGATCCTGGTCTCTGCTTTCGAGAGCAGAGGCCCAGGTCCGCTTATATGTTTCTGCAATGTAAAATTTCCTGTTTCTTCAACCTGTAACCTGCAACAGAGAAGAAGATTCGTTTAGTTCTTTCACTTTAAAGAAAATCCGTTGCTCTCCCGGCAACGGCGCCAAAAATTGATTAAGACGGGAAAGGTGTTGTATTATGGAGTATAATTTGCACAGATATTAAATGAAAGAGATAAGGTTTAGAATCAACCTTTGATCAATTACTCCACATATGTATTCAATATGTTCAATGTACCTTTTCCTATCTCCGCTATAGCATAGAGCTATACCAAGTCGATTCTCAGGGAGAGCTAGCGATGGAAGCGTTACGGTCCGTAGTGAAGAAAGTAAACGAGAATTCTTCTATGCTTATAAGAATAAAAACAAATGGGAAAAGGAAACGAAAGAATGGATGGATATTTTCATGGTGGAAAATGTAAAAAGAAATCAAGATCAAGATTGGTTTTGGACTAACAACTAAAAAGAAAGTAAACTTGAAGAAGCAAACCATGACTAGCTTACCTTACTACCTTACCAACACTTACTAAACTCCGTGATAGTGAAGGCGTGCCTCATGTTGATTTCATCGGCGTAGGTTTGTCTTGCGTGTTGATCTAATTACTTTCTCATGTAGATGAAGGGTGGTTTAACCCATCGGAGAAGAGAAGACCATCCAAATTGCAAGATGAACTAAAGCAATCACCCATGAGTTAGTGAAGATGGTAAGGCTAGTGGTTAGCTAGTACATGGTAGAAAATTTAGCTACAAGCCATTAATGAAGAAAAGCAAAGCATGAAGTAAATTGCAAGAAAGTAAAGAAAGCAAGTAAAGAAAGCAATTAAACTAGAACCAAGCTCAAGTAGAGATGAAGAGAATGGATGAATCCTTGCATTGCTTCAAGTTGTCACTCCTTGATGTACAAGCTCTCTCTCTCTTACAATCTCTCTCTTGCAATGATTTCTAGGGAAGAAGAAGAGGGATCTAAAGAACTAAAACCTAGAGAAAAACCTATAAAAATTACAACAACTAACAATTTCTCCTTTCTTCTCCATTCAGTCTTTTCTCGCAGGTCAGGTGCAGATATTTATAGGCTGAGAGAGAAGCTTCAAGAACCCTTTCTGTTGGCGCAAAATTCGGATCTCAACAACCTCCAAACTACCGCGAGCGCGCGGCAAAATCCCAGATTCTGCGGCTCAATCTGGGCCGTTGAATCAGATCTTTCTGGTACAGTTCTGTTACGAGGTTGTTATCCACGTGGTCTTCTGGAATCTTCAGTTGTTACGCGGATCTCTCTGGATTCTGATTTCAAATTTGGGCTTTATCTTGGGCTTGAAATTAATCTCTTTAATTATTGCTAATTAAAGTGATTATTGGGCTTTCTCTCATTTGAGTGTGGACCTGCAAATATATAGAGAAGATGAGTAAAAATCATATATTTATTTGCAATATGCATGGGGATTATGTGGTAAAATATGCAGAATTGAATACCAATCAGCTTGGTTAGGAAAGTTCTGTTGATAATTCGAAAAGTTTGGTGGATGGTTGGGAGAATTATTATGGAAATTGGAGAAGTTGGGTTGATGATTGGAAGAATTATTACCATGATGGAAGTGGTTAGCATGATTGGATCGTGAATGGTCATTGTTGTTCTGACTCCATGAGAAATTAGGGTGATTTCTCCAGCCGGGATTGTACGTTGGAGCGTAAGGATTGTTGTTCGGCCTTGAAAAAGCCGCATTCATCGGTTCGTGATAGGATTGCTGAGCCTGAAACACTGGGCATTCCTCGAATACATGGTTCATGGCTTGACAGTAAGTGCAGCCCGGGGGTGGAAATTGGTTTGGGCTGACTTGATTGACTGGACTTGGTTCTTTCGTCTCTAGAGCTTCCAGTCTTCTAGCTAAATTAGCTAACTTAGCCTCATTAGCGATGGACGATTCTATGGAGTGGAGACCTCCTTTTGAAGAGATGGAGTTAGGATTCTTAGGGGTCTCACTCGCAGATTCCCATTGGATGGTTTTCTCAGCTAAATTTTCATACAAATCCCATCCCTCATCTTCATCTTTCTGCAAGAAACCCCCTTGGCACATACTTTCTAAGAGGGTTTTGGTGGAATAGTCTAAACCGTCATAGAGAATTTGGCATTGTCGCCATTTCTCTATTCCATGGTGTGGACATTGGACAAGGAGGTCCTTAAAGCGTTCAAAGTACCTCCAGAACGGTTCACTAGGTTCTTGCTTAAATTGCATGATCGTCTTCCTAATGAGAGCGGTTTTATGGATAGGATAGAATTTCTTCAAGAAGACCTTGATGAAACCATCCCAAGATGTGATGGAACCGGCTGCTAAGCTGTAGAGCCACTTTTTTGCTAGGTCCTTAAGTGCAAACGGGATAAATCTCAACCTAATAGCATCGTCTACAAGGTGTGAGATTTTCATCATAAGACATACTTCCTCAAATTCTCTTATGAAGAAGTAGGCATGTTCGGACTCTAGACCATGAAATTTGGGGAGTGTGTTGATGAATTGAGGCTTGAGCTCAAAATTGTATTCACCAACCGATGGAAGTGAGATGCATGATGGAAGTGAGGTCCTAATGGGGTAGAACCTATCCTGCAGTGATGTGGATTGAGCCATTACCGGATCTGGTCTTGGTTCAAACTTAGGTGGTGATGTGTGTCTAGTCAACCTAGATGAATTAGGGTCTCTCGACCACACTTGCATACACAATCACAGTCACAATCACAACAAGTTCAAACAGCGGTCAACAATAAAAATTAACCAAGCCTAGTCTAAGGTACCCTTGACCTAGACAACTTCTAACTGGTTGATTGTCCACAAGAGGTAGAATGTAGATCTTGACCATAAGCTAATCAGCCAGGTTGGGGCAAGATTGGTGGGAGGTTTTCCATCAAAAGACGTTCCTTAATTAAATAACCACCACTCTTCGGGCTTTCGGCCCTCAATCCCTTTCGTTGACACTGATTTTACAGGAGTCAATTTCCATCACTTTTCCTCTTTAAGATAATCTCCTATTGAGTTCGAGATGTCCCTAAGGCCAACGTCTATCAAATTTTAATTAGGCTTAGGTTGTGCGTGCTTGGAGATGGTTTGTGGGCTAAGGAAGGGTAATGACTTCCCACCTTAACTTGATTTGGGTTTTGCCCTTAGAATTGATTCGTGCAAGTGTGCAAGATATAGGAAAGTAGCATTCAAAAGCAAAATCACCCAAGAATGTTTCCTAAACTATATGCTATCCATACGTACCTTGTCTCCAGCTCTCTTCAACAGTAATTGTAAAGTAAACGTAATTAGGCAAATGCCTAGAATGCAAGTCTAAATGTTTTTTAAGCAATTCACAATCACTCAAATTACTGTTGGATTAAAACAGGGATGGTGATAACAAAACTAGCACAAATATGACATAAAAAACTGAAATTTTTGCAAGCAATATGTCCGGCAAAATAAAGTTTTAGTAGTCCCAAAAAAATTTCAGATTTGCAAAGCAATTTCTTGAAATTCTGTTTCCTACTTTCGAGAGTAGGGGCACAGAATTTTCAAGTCTTCTTGGCAAAGCTTGAATGCTAGATCTTGATCTTCGAGTCCCTGAAACAAACAGACAAAAGTTTTTAAAACAACTACACCGTTCCCTCCCCGGCAACGGCGCCAAAAATTGATTGCTAATATAAAGAAACAACCAATGAGTTTAAGAATGTACCGTGTAGCTTGTGGCTAACGGGTCGTGTCCACAAGGAGGGATGCGATGGAAGCTTTTCGATGAGTCATTTTAAAAACAAGGAATTTGTGTTCGTTTTTTAGGAAAAGAGAATGTAAGGAAAAGAGATGAAAAAGAGAAATTTCAACTTTCAGAAAAGGATTTGGAGGAGGTGATTTTTAAAAAGCTTTAAAAGTTGTGATGTTGTTTTATAATAAGAAATCAAATCTGGGCTTACTATCTTCCTACTCAATTGTTCATTCTTCTCTTAAAGTATTAAGTCCCTCAAGTTATCATTTGCAAAACTTAAAGTTGCTTTTTTTTTAAGAAAGCTCTGAGAAAAGCACATAAGATGCAGAAGGTTTGAGTCCTTTTTCTTCAAGAAAGAGTTGGAATCGGATATTAAAATATAAAGCGCGAAGAAGCAAGAATGAATTAAAAACGATTCACAAGAAGTTCAAGAAAGAATGGTGAATCAACTATCCATACCCATCCTCATGTGCCTTCAGGAACACTTTTAAAAAGAAAGGCTTTTAAGGGAGGCATGCATATGAGTCATCGGGTCTTTTTCTTTTAAAAACAGAAGAGAAGAAAACAAGAGAGAGTCGATAACTAGCCCAGAAAAAGTGTTTAGTTACTCATGGAAAGCGAAGAAAACAACGACATAATATAAAGCATACCGTACTGCAAGTGAAAGAGAAATCGGCCCGACTTTTGTATTGCTGTCACTTCAACCTTCAAGTACAAGCTCTCAGTCCTCTCTCTCACAAGTTTTTGCAACTGGATTACAACTTAAAAAGCAAGATTACAACTTTCTTTCTAGCTAACAATTAACCTAGATCCTAATAAAATAAGTGCAAAATTTAATCCTAGTCTTCGCTGTATTTTTCCTTGCTGAAACCCCTTTTTATAGCCAAAACCTGAAAAGATAGGATCCCGGGAACGTTGGGGGAGCAAACGCTCCCCCAACTGAATTGGTTAGGCCACGGAAACGCGGCTTGGGCCGCGTTTCCGTGGCTCTGGTGTGGCCAGGTGGCCACACCAAGAGGGGGGAGCTTCCTGGTATGAAGGGCATCTCGCATATCCTGCTGGTTTTCTTGTTGCTGCTTCAACCGCTGACTGAATCAGCTTTTGATTTTCTGGCTTTGATTCCTCGATTCAAGGAGGATTTTTCTCAACCCCTTGATATGCCAAGATATAGCCCAGACTTCTTCACTTCGAATTTATTCTGAATTAATTCAGAATAAAGTGGGCTTTTGGGCTTGTTCCTCATTTATTTCTTTGAGCATTTGGGCCTACATTTAGCAAAGAAAAAAAGACACTTATTAATATCATTTATTAGCAAACAAGTGTGGTAAAGTGACAACATAAATGCAATGTATGTGACAAATCAATTCCCTATGGCCTATCCAAATTCATTTGGGTACAATTCATTTTATAGGCCAAATTCATATTTCCATCCACCCACCTCTTTTTCGAATTTTCATGACTATCCTCAACCAACCCTCTCATTTTTTTACATCCTATCCTATCATTTGGTGCAATTATTGTAACAATCCATCTCATTCTTTAGAACAGTATCCGTTGATAGGGTATTCATTAGGACTAGGTCTTAATTAGTTTCACACATTCAAAGGACCTACGAGTGCACCATATCCATCGAATCAATTAGAATTCAATAAAAATCATGAGAAGGACACACAAACTTCACACCAAATGCTATGTGACAATGTTTCACACTGGGCCACCTAGAGATGATGGCTAGTGATTTAGCGGTTGAGTGAGAGGAGGATTCATTTTCTACTCAACCTGTTCTTGATCCAAAACTAAATAGACCTATGTCAAATCAGGAAAACATCAATCAAAATAGAATGAAAAAATCTAAAGTGGGAAGCCCATGTCGATTCTATATCTCATTCGTCTTCATGAAGAAAATGAGTTCAATAATGTAGATAAGCCCGATGAGGAAGTATACATATTAAATGACTATCATCGATTTTGAAACAAACTGATTAGAGATCATTTGGCCAAATAAACACCTCAAAGGGAGCATGTTGAGCCGTATAGTGAAGATAAATGTGATGATGAATCTTTGTGTTTGGATGAAGTGTTTCAAGGTGCTTTCGATACACATACACCTCCCAAGAAGAAAGTTGAATTATATTGTGAGGATGTTTGTGAAGATGATGAGCCTCTATTTATTGATAAATTGTTTAAGAATGAGTGGGATCATAGTGGTGAGAAAATGTGTGTTAAGGATGTTACGTTTAGAGTTCCCTTTGAGAGAAGGAACTTGATTTAAGTATCTTCACATTCAATGAGCCAACTAATGATCAATCATTTGAAAACATAACTCAAGAACCTCAAATTGACAAAAACTTTAAAAACCTCCTCGTAGATGAACTTAACTATTTGGATGAATCGATTAAGGATGCTTTGGTTAGTTATATACCTGTGGAAGATATGGTTAATCCATGTTTTGAGGAGATGTATGAGAAAGAGCTCAAATTCTAGGTATTCATATTGTTTATGTGCCAACTGTAATGTATAACGATAATGAATTTGTGAAAGTGGTGGAGGAAAGAAGAGTATGAGGAAGTTGAGGAATGTGATGAACAAGTTGCAGAGGATGAAAACAAAGCTGACAAAAAGATTGACCTCTCTAATTTCACTACAAAAGAGGACACATTGGGATGATGGAAAGCGAGCTTGAGGGAAGAAACCGCGCAATTGGTAACATCACCTCTCTTACACTTTATTTCATACATTCATATATTTAATTCATACATTGAGGACAATGTATAAAATAAGTGTGGGGGAGGGTTTACTAACTTACTAACATAGGTTTATACTAACAAAAAGTAATATTGACATAGGTCTTAAAAAAAATTGAATAAGAAAACAATATTTTGATTTATTTTGTTAGTAATTAAGCAAATTTTTAAGGAATGGGAAAATCATAATTAGAATTTCTTAATACGTGGTCAAAATAAGATTATTTGTTTGATTTTTATATTTAGAAGGAAAAATTGAAAAAATAATATAGTCCTGATTTTTTACCTTGATGAAATATGCATACTTTATACACTTACACACTTTGGACTCAGAGTAAAGACTCTTGTGCCTTAGAAAAAGTTTGATATATATATGAAAAATAAATAAATCTAATTATTGATTAGCTAGGTGCTTTGGCCTAAGAAAGCGTTGGTATTTACGCGAAGGTAATTAGGTAAGTTTGAAAAATATATATATAAATATATAATATATGTATTAACACATCTAATAATCAATTAGCTAGGTATTAGGGCCTCAAAAAGCCTTTATATTTTCACAAAAGAAAATTAGATGAGTTATACATATTAAAAAAAAAGAAGTGCTTAAAGGGCAACGAAGTGATAATACTTAGAACTTCTTTCCGAAAAAAGAGAGAGAAATTTTTTTTATATATTAATATATAAGGCATAAGAGTTGAAATTGAAGAATCCCGAGTCAAAAATTCACGATCACAAAGGTGCATATGACTTAGGGTAAACTAATAGACTAAGTGATAAATTTAGTTTTAATTCTTACTTAGATTGATTACAAATTTTCAAGTAGAGACTAAATATAGGAATGAATAATTTGGTGATCCTAAGACTTATAGATTACTTGATTTTTACAAAATACTTCGAATATTTTTCCAATTTCAAAAATGATATTTTTAAAATCCTAAGACTTATAGATTACTTGATTTATACATTTTGTTTTTTTTCTTTTATGAATTTTGTGGGTGTAATTCACTGAAAACCCTCACGAGACAACACTCGTCCAATAGGGATAACCTAGAAGTTTAACGGCTTGTTGCACGTGCTAAGTGCACACGTGATTCCTTCGAAAGTGAGCTAGTTTAGATTAGATTGCTTTTTTTTCTTCTTGTTTCACTCGAGGATGAGTAAAAGATAAGATTGGGGCGTGATTGTTCATTAAAAGCGCATATCTTTATTCACATTTTCATATTTATTTTTATAAAGTATTACTATTTAATTATTTTATTGCTTAGTAATGTGCAGGCCTCCATAATTAAAAAAAGAAAAAAGAGCCCGAAAGAAGCCCACAAATTTAAGAGAAGCCCAAGAGCCCATCAAGCCCAGATAATTCAGTGATAATTCTATCCTAATTCAGAGATATAAGAGACAATTAATTTAAATCAGGCTGCTTGAGCTCCAAGTCAAAGATAAAGGAGGAGAATTCAAGTTTAAATTCTGATTTATAGATAACTTGTTTCCTAAGTTATCTAGGAAACAAGATTATTTTAAATCTCGAAAATCAAATGAAGATTCTGATGATATATCTCCATATGGACGAATGAGATGAAGCCACACGCAAAAACAAATGCTGTATCTCCCCATCTTTACTGCGTTTTCCCCTGAAAAGCCACGGAAACACGGCTTTCTGGTGGAGTTGGTCGTGGCGGTTGGGTGAATATGTTCTACCTGGATTCTACCACTAGAATCTCCTATAAATAAAGAGGCAAAGCAACAGAGCAGCGAAATCTCAGAAAATCAAGTTTTAGGGTTTTCTTTAGATTTTTGTCTTTCTGAATTTTCATTGTATTTTCGAGTCTTATTTTTACTTTGAAGAAGAAGATTTGTAAAGAGAAGAAAGCTTTTATTCTGAATCAGTGACAATTCAATGAATGTTCTTATTTTCTTTCCATATCTCTTGTATTCTTTTAATTTTTATTCTTCAATTCTTTTTGCTTTATTTTATGTATTCTTTAATCACCATGCCTAGTTTAATAATAAATATGAGTAACTAATTCTCTTCGTAGCTTGCTAATCTCACCACCAACTAAGTTCTATAAGTGAATTGATGAATTCTATGACTATTTGAAACCTTAGAGTTAAGTTAAGATTCTTAAAGATTAGTGATGAATTAAGTTAAACTAGTTTTAGGATTATACTATTTAATGGTTATTCTTGGTTTATACTTAGATACTTTGATAGCTTAATGTTAAGTCTAAAACTATTTTTCTTATGCTATACTTGAAAACTTTAATAAACTAATATTTAATTTTATCTAGTGTATTTTAATTAGGGTTGCTTTCTATCTTACTCTTCTTACTTGAATTTGAAGTAACATTCCAAGATCAATCTTTTTAGGTACAATATGATGTTTATTCTACATAGACTAGTGCTTAGTTGTGGTATATGATTAGTGGGCTATATTATCTCTTTTTACTGATTCAACTCTTTTATAATCATCATCTTTCTTTCTAAGTTTTAAATAGAAAAAACGTATCAAAATGCTTGCATCGCATCTCTCCCTGCGGATCGACCCGTTTAGCTCTTACTACAGCAGATTAATTGCTAGAAAATAGAGAAACTTCTCAACATTAACCTTTTTCATTCTACTCTCTTTTCTCTGTCAATCAATAATTCAAAGGGCAAAATCGTTGGTATAGGTAATATCAAGAATGACTCATCTCTTTAATTGAGAATGTTGTTTTAGTTGAAGGTCTTAAGTATAATCTTTTGAACATTAGCTAACTTTATAATAAAGGTTTCAAAATTGTTTTTGATGATTTCTCTTGTGACATTTTAGATAAGAAAACAAATACTTATGTTCTTTCTGATTTTCGTGAAAACAAAGTTTATATGATTCACATGCTTAATTTAGATTGTAATGCCACTTGTTTGAATGCTTTTAATGAAGTTTCTTGGTTATGGCATTGGAGACTAGTGTTTTCCGTTGATTTTGCAAAGGGGAATACTTACACAAAAAAGGGGTCGAGGAGCTAAATTATAAGTAATTCTTTGCAGGAAGAAAATTACAGGTAGATCTCCTCTGAGATTTCTGGGGAAGTGTGCCGGTAGGATCTGATCAGCGCGCGATCACTTTTTCCCTTTGACGATGCGATCAATCAGACAATCGGACTGCCACCTCATGGGATTCCCTTCTCGCCTGGTTCGGGGAATTGGAGAACAGAAGGTCGGTAGAGCCCTCTTGTTACTTCTCGAGCTGCCTCCACTTGGGAATTCCTTCTCGCCTGATTCTAGAGATTCCTTAAAAGGGAGGAAGATCTTAGGGTATTAGCACCCAGATTAGAGAAGTAATTCTCTGAATTCTTGAAAGCAAGAGAATAGGTCTCTATTTTTAGCCGTCTCTCCTCTTTTTCCTCTCTTTCAGCCTCTGTCCCTCTGTCTCTTCGTATACCTCTAGTGGACTATTTATAGGGAGAGCAGGGGGTATAATGGTCCCTTGAAAGTCTGGAAACAGATTGAGTCAATCTGTTTAAATGTGGAAAGTAGCCTTACCGCGAGGCTAGAATCAGGTTTTGCGAAGCTAGGAATAGCAGGTAATGTTGATCTCTTGATCCGCTTTGATTCTTTCCAAAAAACTGAAAGATCTCCCCTGATCTTCTTACTTGTTTTAGGAGAGTCAAGAGATTATGGTAAACAACTGCCAAATTTGATCTCAGATTTGATCTCGATTAGATTTGATCTTGAATAGATTTGATCTCATCTGGAGATTCAATTGGTCAAAGGTGACCATAAAAGACCCGCAGCAGGGCTACTTCGTCGAGCTCGCAGCGGAGCTGGGAGAAGCGTCTGGCGAAGTTAGAAAGAAAACTCTTCAGCGGAGCTGGATACTTTCGTAGCGAAGCTACCCATTCGCCTTCTGCGCAGCTGCATAGGATTTTGGGCGAAGTGAACTGACTACGGAGTTAACTAAGCATCTCTTGCAGCGAAATTCACGAGGGGACTCTCTGCGATGCTAAGCAATTTCAGCTTCTCATGCGAGACTCATCTTGTGGGCTTATGCGGGGCTAAGTGTTGAGCTTACTTAGTGTCCCCTACGATCTTTTCTTGGTTTACTGTCTGCTTCGCCGGATCAGTAGAGTCCAAGTTGCTGATTCGTCCCTTTTAAGATGGGTGAAGAACTGGTCGTCAGCTTGTCTACCGCTTGTCTTTTGTAGATGTCAACAAGTTAGGCATTATTCAGGCCAGTTAGGAATCTTGTCTTTTTTAGAGTGTCAACAACTAGGTCATGTTTCGTTTGACTACTTATCCCGAATTAATTCAAAAATTTTGGTGAAAGGTATTCCTTTCTTGAAGTTTGAAAAGGACCATATTTGTGATGTGTGCCAACATGAAAAGTAAACCAAGTCCTCTTTCAAAACAATCAAAGATATCATAACAACTAGACCAATGAGTTAATCCACATGGATTTATTTGGCCCAACTAAAACCAAAAGTCTTAGTTGTAATTATTTCATTTTTGTTTTAGTTGATGATTTCTCCAGAATTACATGGGTTTTCTTTTTTGAACATAAAGACGAAGCTTTTTCGCATTTTCATGTTTTTAGAAAAAGGGTTGAAGAAGAAAAGGATTTTTCGATTTTACGCATAAGAAGTGATAGAGGTGGTGAATTCATCAACCATTCTTTTATCACCTATTGTAAAGAAAATAGAATTAAACATGAATAATCTTATCCTAAAACTCCACAACAAAATGGAGTCGTTGAAAGAAAAAAATTGTACCCTTCAAGAAATGGTTAGGATAATGATTAGTGAATATAGACTCCCTCAATATTTATGGGACGAGGTCATAAATACTTCATGCTACAATGGAAATCAAATTTATTTTTGTAAAAATTCAAATAAAACTCCCTTTGAGATTTACTATTTGAGAAAATCAAATATTTCCTATTTTAAAGTTTTTGGTTGCAAATGTTTTGTTTTGAATACCAAAGATAATTTAGGTAAGTTTGATCCAAAATCTTTTGAGGCTATTTTTGTTGGATACTCAAATACTAGTAAAACTTAAAGAGCTTTCAATAGGTCAAGCTTAATTATTAAAGAGTCTATGCATGTTAAGTTTGAGGAATCTATCTCTCTTGTGAAGAATATTGTAGAGATTGATTCTTTAGGTGAAGACTTTAAAAAGGTTTCGATGAAAGATTCACTGGCACAAGATGAAGAAAGTCTAAGGATGATACATATGAAGAAGTCCAAGATGTTGAAGTGAAGCTAACACAACCACTTCTAAAGGATTGGAGATATGCTACACGCCATCCTAAGGACCTCGTTAAGGGTGATGTATCCAATGGGGTAACTACTCGCTCCAAACTCTATGATATTTGTGGCCATTTTGCATTCATATCCCATATTGAGCTCAAGAACATTCTCGAAGCTGAGAGTGACTCATATTAGTTGCTTATCATGTAAGAAGAGCTTAATCAATTTGAGCACAACTAAGTTTGGCATCTTATTCCTATACCCCATGATAGACCAACTATTGGTTTTAAATGGATCTTTAGGAAAAAGTTGGATGAGTCAGAAAATGTTATTAGGAATAAAGCAAGGTTAATGGCCCAAAGTTACACCCAAATTGAAGGCGTCAGTTTTGAGGAAATCTTTGCACCCGTAGCACGGCTTGAGGCCATACGGATGACATTTGCTTTTGTTTCTTTTAAAAATTTTAAGCTTTTTCAAATAAATGTTAAAAGTGCAATTTTGAATGGTTTTATTGAAAAGGAAGTGTATGTTGAACAACCCCCGAGGTTTGTTGATCCTACACATCCGGATTTTATTTTTAAACATGAAAAGACTTTATATGGTTTAAAACAAGCTCCAAGAGCTTGGTAAGAAAGGCTTAGCAATTTTCTTATTGAAAATAGTTTTATTAAAGGCAAAGTAGATACTACCTTGTTTATAAAGCATGTAGATAATGATATCTTAATTATGCAAATATATGTTGATGATATCATTTTTCGATCTACTAATAAAAAGCTTTGTAAGGATTTTGATTCATGCATGGAGAAAGAGTTTGAAACGAGTATAATGGGAGAGCTCAACTACTTCCTTGGACTTCAAATCAAGCAAAGAAGTGATGGGATCTTCATAAATCAAGTCAAGTATAGAAGAGAGCTTATCAAGAAATTTGGGCTTGTAGATGTGAAGATTAGCAAGACTCCCATGGCTATCACAACTAAGCTTGATAAAGATGAACAAGAAAAAATTATTGACATTAAAGTCTATCGTAGTATGATTGGTACTTTGCTCTACTTAACGGCTAGTAGGCTGGATATTATGTTTAGTGTATGTTTATGTGCTAGATTTCAATCTTGTCCTAAAGAATCTCACATAATTGCCATAAAACTCATTATTAGATATCTTAAGGGCACTATTGGAATGGGCTTATGGTATCCGAAAATCAGACAATTATCATTGATGAGTTTTTCAGATGTCGACTATGCCGGTTGTAGAATTGATAGGAAGAGCACTAGTGGAACTTATCAATTTCTAGGAAATTCCTTTGTTTCATGGTCTTTCAAGAAAAAAAATTCCGTAGCCCTCTCAATCGCTGAGGCGGAGTATGTTGCGGTCCGGGCTTGTTGTGCACAAGTCCATTGGATGAAACATGCTCTCCTTGTTATGATTTGGATCATGATCATATTAACATATTTTGTGATAATACTAGTACCATTCATATGACCAAGAATGCAAATCAACATAATAAGACTAAGCATATAGAGATTCGATTGTACTGTCTTAGAGATCATTATGAGAAAGGAGATATTGAAATTGATTATGTTTCTACCGATTTTCAATTAGCGGACATTTTTACTAAACCACTTGATTATAATAGATTTTTTTCATTTGTGGTGAGTTAAATGTTTGCATAATGAATTCATGAAATTTTCAAATGGTTCTCTTAAAATTGATATTCATGTTTGTTTTGCTTAGTATACATGTACCTTCAATTCTTTTAAATTGATATTTTGTTTTTCTATACTATTATGTTTATTGGTATATTGCTTCGGGAGAGAAGATTTGTGAGTTATTTTTATAAAATAGTTTTTAAGTAGTTTTTATGAATCTTTATTTTTTATATCCATTTGTCCATGTTTATATATGCAATGTTTTGGCTAAATGTTTTCATTTATTGCATATTGTTGTTGGTGAAAGGAGGCACGGAAGGCTATTTAAGCATATTGTTATAAATTGATACATCCACATATATGCATGCATGTGAATTGATTATATTGACAAAATCTTGTAATCATATTTATATTTTAAACTTGATCACTCATAAGCATAACTTAAGGGGGGGCTTTACTAAGTTTTTCATATTATTCTTTTAAATAACTCATATGTTTTGTCATCACTAAAAAGGGGGAGATTGTTGGCCCAAAGTTGTAATCACCGGTTTCTTGTTTTGATGATAACAAAACTTATGTAGTAATTTAGTACTAATCAAGTTCAAGTGTTTAAGATTTTTTAGGGTTCAAGAAGATTCAAAGTGTTTTTCCTCAATTGATAAAATACACCAAGAGGGGGGTGAATAGGTGTACTTGATAATCTAGGACAAATGATGCGGAATTTAAAACTTAATTGCAAACATACTATGTGTAACCAATAGTGAGCCCGAATTCACTGTGAAGAACTTTGGCACTACTCCTCTAGATTCCTCTAGATTAAGAGTTGAGGTGCTTTAATAAGCTCTCTTGGTTAAACACAAGTGTGAGCACACACAAACAATATCTAACAATAAATATGAACAATGTAAAGCAATGAAAGATATAAAGAGAGATAGAGTTGAGAGATAGTGGATCAAACGCAAACACCGAGATACATTTCGGGGTTCGAGCCACTGCTCTATGTCCCCGCCTTCACACATTAGGATTTTCACTATGTCCACATAGGACCTTCGTAAAGGGACCTCCACCGACGAATTACAATTCAACACCAGGAGTACACAACTCCTCTCTCTAACACAAACACCTCTACACAAGAGAGAAAGCATAAAGGCAAAGCAAAGAAAAGATTTACAACTTGGTGATCCTATGATTACAAACTCTCTTGGTGATCTTAAAGGATCATAAACAATTTTCTCACAAAACAAAGATCTTAAAGATAAATTTGAGATGATAGCTCAAGTATTTGAGAAAAATAAAGTATTTGGAAATAAAACAACACAAAAAATACTTGGGAAAAACTTCTTGATGGATATATAAAATGAAGAACAAAATGGACTTCCCAAAGACTTGATTTTCTTTGATTTTCTAAAACTTTGAAAATAAATAAAGATAGAGAATTTTGGCACAAAAACTCTTTTGAAAACTTTGTTAAAAACACTTGAGAAGGTGAAAATTGCTCTAAAAAATCTTAGTTGAAACTGGCCTCAAAGGGCCCATATTTATAGGGTCTGAGAATATAACCGTTGGGGTCCAGATTAGGTCAAAACTAACCTGTCCGTCGACCGCCCGATTGACCGGCCAACCGACAGATTTCTGACCGTTGGAGCTGTCGATCGACCGGCCGGTCGACCGCCGAAAGGCAATTTGCCTGTCGGTCGACCGCCCGATCGACCGAGGCCCAAACTAGAGAGTGAACTCTCTGGTCGGTTAACCGCACGATCGACCGGGGCCCAGATCCAAAGAGCAAGCTCTCTGGATCGTTCGACCGGACGGTCGACCGGTCTTAGGCCAAGGCAAGTTGTGCATGTTTGTGCACATCGGTCGACCGTGGTCGACCAAGCTCTGGTCCGGTCGACCGGTCGGTCGATCGCCAGAGGTCTCAGGCAGGGTTTTTTAGGTTTGAAAACTTGGTCCTTTTAATACCTATAAAATCCCATAAAATCACATAAAATAAAAAAATAAGTTCTTATAAATATTTGAAGAAAAAATATGTGTGACTAAACTTCAACACATATTTCAAACAATTTGAACTATTTTTTAGGCATAGAAATTAAGCTTTAAACCAAAAACTAGTATTTTCCAAAACCAAGTTCTAAATAGAAATCCGATTTTTCCAAACTTGTATAAATACAAAAACATGATATGGAAACACTTTTTGAAGCATAGTGTGTATGGATAGAATTCTATACACATATAAAAGATATATCTATATTTTTGACAATAAATCCAAAATAAGTTTTGTTAAAAATAAAACTTGAAACCATGAACTAAATGTACATCAAAGTAAGTTTTTAGACAATATGAACTAAATAATTTCTATGGATGAATTCACTATATATATAAACCATGTAAACTTCTTTTTATTCTATCTTTTCATGACAACGATAAGTGTATACTTGAAATGCAAAACCGGTTAAACCAAAATAAAACTATTTAAACTTGTGTGTGTGTGAACTTGAGCATATCAACACTAGTCTATCATTACACAAGATCTAAAAATAAAACTAAACTAAACAAACCAAAGTACTCTTGCAGAACTTCTTCTCCAAGCTAACTTGATCCAAATACAATCCAAATGAGCGTACTCCAACTGAGTGCTAAATGCTATCTTGACACACAAGCTCTTGAATCAACACTTATTTTCTTTAATACTTTGACTGTGAATCTCTTGTTGAAGTCAAATCACTACTAATATCTTGATCAATATCTGAAATTTATTAAACACAAGATTATTAGTAAACTAACCTTCATAAGTTAGTCATCATCAAAACTAAGGTGAAAGGCCTCTAGGCCAATAATCTCCCCCTTTTTGATGATGACAAAACTTATAAGGTTATATATGCATAGATTAGGAATAAGCTTCATAGAAGCTCCCCCTTAACTTATGCATAATCAATAAACATATAAAGATATGCAATGTAGCTCAAGATACCAAATATAAACAAGATATATATATCCATAAACACTTAATAAAACATGCATATATAAACCTAAATCTTTCTCTCCCTTTTTCTCACTCATCAACAAAGGGGTGAAGACTAACAAACAATACCAACAAAACATTTTTTAAAACAAAAATTTGAAGCCAGTAACAAACAATCAATTGAAAAAAACCAATTGAAAGTAAAACAATCTTTTTACCAATTGAAAATTAAACATTCTTTTTACCAATTGATACCAATAGAAAGGTATGATACCAATTGAAAGTAAAAACCAATTTTTTAAGGTAAACACTAAAACTATTTTACAATAAAGATACCAAATTGATAATAATACCAATTTAAGACTATTAATACCAGTATTGAAAATGTTAGGTTATACTACAACAAAGTATTTTTCATCATGAAGAGTGAGAGTAAGATACCAATTGAAAATAAAATCAATTGAAAGATAAAACAAGAAATTTTCTCCCCCTTTATTAAATATTAATAAAAATAATGCATAAGCTTGTATATGGTACAAATTAAAAAACAATTAATATTATGGACTAAATCAAGCTTAGTAAGAAATAATTTGTGCTAAAATGTATGAACATGTTAAATAAGCACAATCAAAATCATATATATGAATGTATGAAAATAAAAATACCACTTGAAATTTGGTGCATATATATATAGGAAAACACATATGAGTATACAAAAATAAAATTTCATGAAGTTCATGTATATCTCATACCTACCACCCTATTCATGCTCATGTTTGAAAGATATTCAATAAGGTACATAAGGCATGGTCATACAACCATCCGCCCTTTGGTTGGTATGGATTTTCAAAAATATGATTCGAAAATATTTTAATATATTTGAAAACTCTACCAAATTGAAGAATAACGAAACTAGTTTTATGATGAATTTAAAAATTAATACAAAGCCCTTCAAGTAAGGAATAAATATCAATGAAATATGAAAAGTACACGAGAATCGACACTCAAAAAGCAATAAAGCATATATATTGACTCATGAAACAAAAATCATGAGTAAACAAAGGATATATAGAGTGTATAAAAATCATGTAATCAACAAAATCATGGAAATAAGGCATTGAAGCTCAATTGAAATTTAAAAAAATCATCAAAACTCAAGAAATTCAATTTTTATCAAAAACTAAACAAGCTTCAAGATATATGTATGTTTTATCGAAACTAAAAGTATACATACATATCCCAACTATAAATGAGTCCATAAAAGAATATTGCATGAAAAACAATTGACTCTAAGATAGACATGTATATCTATTAGTTTTAGACAAAATTAATATATACATGAAGCTAAACACATTTTTATGAAAAAATGTGCAAAAATAGGGAAAACAAGTAAAGATGTAAGAATCATCAAAACAAGGTTATACAAGTACATGCAATGGGTACGAATGAATAATAAAGTACAAACACATGATAAACAAATGTGGCTCATTTGTTGTACAAGCATAAACACAAGTTTTAATAAAAGTTCCATTGAAACATGTAATCAAACACGAAGTGCAAAAATATAAACAAACATGATCATTAGATTAAATGCACGTGGTTTAGAAATAGGATATACACAATAGCTAAACTATAGTGAGAACACAAAAGATGTGAATGCATATGAATATGGGTGTATCTCAAAGACTATCTATGTATATCAAAAGTTTGATAGGCATTGCATTTAAACATAATGAGCATGAAAGCCAATAATGCTAAAATATCAACATTAATGCATAAACAAAATAAGGAGTTAGAGATAGTTACCAAACTGAATGAACTAATCTCTATGTCTCCAAAGCATGGTGGTCCTTCCACCAAGAATCTCTTGAAAGTGATGCATCCATAAATATGATCTTTAGGCTCGGATCGCATCCACCATCAAGGTATCAATGCCCTCACATCAAGTGAGAGAGCTTACACCTGCAACAAATGAAATAGGGGTGGATTTTGGTACCCATAACTTTTTAGGTCCAAAAAGATTAGCACGTTTTCTAACCCAAACAAACTTATTTGTAAAATATAAATTGTTAATCCTATCATAACAAAATTTTGCAAGGTGGCCCGTACGTCCACAATGTGTACAAGTATACACAGAGCATACATACAATCATATGTGTGAGCATGATGAGCATATGTATGCCGTGTTTTGTGTACATGCATATTAGAAGCATGTTTCTTCCAAAACATGGATTCTAACCTGTGTGGTTCATGTCACAATGGCTCAAAGTTGAGCCCAAACAATCTACACTTTTCTTCAATATGCAAATATCATTTTCAACAATTGAAGAAGAAGTGGATCATACATTCTTTTAAATAGAGGGTATAACAATGGAATCATGACAAGAATGAGAAGTCAAATCATTTTTCAAAGAAATGTTTTCATTTTAAACAAATTCCAATTCTTTTAAAATCAAAGTAATTTTATTTTTCAAAGAATTGTTCTTTTTAAGACATTGTAGACAAAACCTCATTATTCTTCAAAACATCATCACAATCATTTTTATTCTTTAAAATTTCATTTTCTTTTAAAGTAAGATCAAGTTGGGTTTTCAATGAGTCCCTTTCATTTGAAACCTTAATCATTTCTTGCAAAACCATGTTGAGCTTTGAAAATAATTTTTCATTTTCTTCTTTTAAATTAAAACTTTTCTTTTTCAAAAGTTTATATTTATTTAACAAGTTTTCACAAAACAATGAAAGTTCTTCATTTAAACCATGGGCATCCATAGCATTATCATCACATGAAGAACTATCACTATCATCTAGTTGAGTGTCTGATTTTACCTCAAGGGAGTCAATCCCTTGGACCATGAAGCAAGCTTGGTCGGACTCATCTCCACTAGTTTCTTTATCCAAAACATGTGTCGTTTCTATCTTGGGAGAAGTCAATGTGTTCCACACTGTAAAAGCGGAATCACAATGAGAAACAACAGAAAGATCATCTTTGCTCAATGTATGCCTAAGTACCTCTAAGGCTTGTATATTAGCCTCAATGAACTTGTCATTACCAAGATAGGATTTCTTGGTAGTGGCAAGATAAACATGTAATCCTAGGGCTTTAAGATATGTACTCATCTTAGACTTCCACATATCGATGTTGGAAACATCGTACATGAGAGGGGCAAGGAAATCCATGAGTGTATAAACTACATGTGAGCAAATGCAAATTTAGATTAGCTATCCAAGGATCTCACTCCTAGGTGGTTAAACCGAATAATAGGAGCAGAAGCTCTGATATACGCCTAGAGGGGGTGAATGAATAGGTGCACTTGCTAATCTAGGACAAATGATGCAGAATTTAAAACTTAATTACATACACACTATGTGTAACTAAGAGTGAGCCAGAATTTTCCATGAAGGGCTCTAGAACTACTCCTCTAGATTCCTCTAGATTAAGAGTTGAGGTACTTTAATAAGCTCTCTTGGTTGAACACAAGTGTGGGCGCACACAAACAATATCTAGCATATGAATATGAGCAAAGTAAAGCAATGCAAGATATAAAGAGAGACAGAGTTAAGAGATAATAGATCAAACACAAACACCAAGATATGTTACGAGGTTCGAACTACTGCTCTACGTCCCCGCCTTCACACAGAAGGATTTCCACAATGTCCACACAGGACCTCCACAAAGGGACCTACATCGAGGAATTACAACTCAACACCGGGAGTACACAACTCCTCTCTCTAATACAAACACCTCTACACAAGAGGGAAGGCACAAAGTCAAAGCAAAGAAAAGATTTATAACTTGGTGATCCTATGATCACAAACTCTCTCTTGGTGATCTCAAAGGATCACAAACAATTGTCTCACAAAACAAAGATCCTAAAGATAAATTTTAGATGATAGCTCAAGTATGTGAGAAAAAATAAAGTATTTGGAAATAAAATAATAAAGAAAATACTTGGGAAAAACTTTTGATGGATATATAAAGTGAAGAACAAAATAGACTTCCCAAAGACTTAATTTTCTTTGATTTTTCAAAACTTTGCAAACAAATAAAGATAGAGAATTTTGGCATAAAAACTCTTTTGAAAATTTTGTTAAAACCACTTGAGAAGGTGAGAAAAATTGCTCTCAAAAATCTTAGTTGAAACGGGCCTCAAAGGACCCATATTTATAGGGTCTAAAAATATAGCCGTTGGGATTCAGATCAGGTCAAAACTTCCCTGTCGGTCGACCGCCCGGTCGACCGGCCAACTGTCAGATTTCTGACCGTTGGGGTTATCGGTCGACCGACCGGTCCAAAGGCAATTTGCCTGTCGGTCGACCGCCCGATCGACTAAGGCCAGAACCAGAGAGTGAACTCTCCGGTCGGTTGACCGCACGGTCGACCGGGGCCAGATCCAGAGAGAAGCTCTCTGGATCGGTCGACCGATCCTAGGACAAGGCAAGTTGTGCACGTCTGTACACATTGGTCAACTGCCCGATCGACTGAACTCTGGTCCAGTTGACCGGTCAGTCGACCGCCAGTAGTCTCAGGCAGGGTTTTTTAGGTTTGAAAACTTGGTCCTTTTAATACCCATAAAATCCCATAAAATCATATAAAATCTATAAAAATAAATTCTTATAAATTTTTTAAAAACAAATATGTGTGACTAAACTTCAACGCATATTTCAAACAATTTGAACAATTTTGAGGCATAGAAATTAAGCTTTAAACCAAAAACCAGTATTTGCCAAAACCAAGTTCTAAATGGAAATCCGATTTTTCCAAACTTGTATAAATATAAAAACATGATATAGAAACATCTTTTGAAGCACAGTGTGTATGGATAGAATTCTATACACAGATAAAAGATATATCTATGTTTTTGACAATAAATCCAAAACTAAGTTTTGTTAAAAACAAAATTTGAAACCATGAACTAGATATACATCAAAGTAAGTTTTTAGACAATATGAGCTAAAAAATGTATATGAATGAATCCACTATACATATAAACCATGTAAACTTCTTTTGATTCTATCTATTCATGAAAATGATAAGTGTATACTGATTAATCACTAAAACTGCATAATTTATACCACATCTCACATTTATTTCGTATTAAATTCTGTTAATAAAGCTTTGCTTGCTTGATTCTAGGTCCATGGTGTGCAATGAAGAAGAAGACCCTAAATCACCATTTAATGGGTGATTAAAGGCCTACATGAACAGCCATTGACCTAGAGGAGCTGATTCGTCAAAACCAGGGGCTGTAAAACCAAAATCGGGACAGAACCTGACAGGGGACAGACGGGAACGCGCGCGGCTCGAAGCGCCGCGCGCACAGCCCCAGTATGGCCGCGGCTGCGCCCGTGCTTCTGGCCAGCTGTTTCCAGCTGGCCCCCCTCTTCCCTGGTGCCTATAAAAACTCCCCTGGGTTCTTCAGTTGGGAGATATGCAGAGTTTTAGGAGTAGTTTCATTTTTATTTTGTAGTTTAGGGTAGTGTAGTGTAGTTTTTCTTCTTCTTCCTCCCTTGTATTTTTCATTTCTTATAGATCTTGTATTAGGGAGAGAGAGTGGTACATGTTGGGAAGCAAGAGTGCTTGTAATAGAAGGTGACAATCTATGAAAGGTGCTCTCTTACCTTATCTTTGTTTTCTTCCTTTAATCTCTTTTACATGTGTAGCTAGTCTTTTCTCTAATGGCAACTAACTACTAACCACCAACTTGCTAACTTCTTTTATGATAATCCATATGAATCTAATAGCCTCATTTTGGCCTTGCTCTTGCAAGAGCCATTGATGGCTCATGATGATGGATCTAACACTCTAACTTCCTAACCACTAACAAGCTAACATTACTTTACTTCATGCTTGCTCTTATCGGGTTTTGATGATTTAAGTGTAGCTTGCACTTATTTGTTGAGTTGAGTTGTGATGAGTTACATATGGGTCATGCTTTGGATCGCTCTTGAACCAAGGACTGGTGATGGCCAATGATACATGTGAGGCAACTATCACTAAGAGGTTAGCGTATTGGTGGAGTCATTAGTAGTTAGTAGCCGTGAGTTTTCTTTCTCTTTCACTTGTTTTAGAAATATTTCCAAAAATCACAAACATATTCTTTTCTATGTTTCCCACTTCTTTGTGTTTCACCGTACTTCTCTTTTCATTCTTTTCTTTTTTTTTTTTATTCTTTAAAACTTTGAAGAACTTTTAACACAAACGTGAATCAACCGGTAAAGCTTCTATCGCCTCCCGTCCTTGTGGATTCGACTTGTTTTAGCCTTTATGCTATAACGGAAGTATCGAGGAAGCCAAAGCACACACACTTTAAATCTTGATTTCAAAACATACACTTTTTGTGCGCGGTTTTCCCTCGATCATATACTTAAAAATTTAAAGCCGGTTAAACTGAAAACAAAACAATTTAAACTTGTGTGTGTGTTTAAACTTGAGCATATCAACACTAGTCAATCTATACACAAGATCTAAAAATAAAACAAACTAAACAAATTAAAATCTTCTTGTAAAACTCCTTCTCCAAGCCGACTTGATCCAAACACGATCCAAATGAGCTTGACTCCAACCAAGTGCTAGATGTTATCTTGACGCGCGAGCTCTTAAATTAACACTTGTTTGCTTCAACACTTGACTGTGAATCTCTTGTTGAAGTCAAATGACTACTAATATCTTGATCAATATCTAATACTTATTAAACACAAGATCATTAGTAAACTAACCTTCATAAGTTTGTCATCATCAAAACTAAGGTGAAACCCTCTGGGCCAACAATTGAAGTCTTAAGTTCACTCAAGGATGGGATTCAAGTTCGACAATTAAGATTGACTCTTTAGAGAAACCCACTAGAAGATTGCTTAAAGACTTGTAGAACCTATGTAAGAAAATAGTATGTTTAATGTGTAGTGTGTAGAATTGATGTTCAAGAAGTCACACACACAAAATACAAGTTTTCATAATACGAGTTTTGATATCTATTTTTTCGTTTTGGTATTACACAAGGTTTGGTGTTTGATACAAGTCTCATGTTGTTCCAAATTTATATACCCTATTTCTATCATGTATCCTATAGCATATGTATTGCCAAAACATTTTCCTAACTAATATAAAATATTTAAACCTAAGATTAAATTCAAATTTTACCTGATTTTACATATATATATATATATATATATATATATATATACACATATGTACATATATATATATATATACATATATACATATATATATATTCATATAAATATAGGGGTTACTGTACCTCAGCCGACAGCTGAGAGATTTTCTCAGCCTGCGGTGACGTGGTCGAATATATGCCACATATCGGTGGCAGAGTGTAGGCGCCAAAAAATCAAAAACATCCTGCCTAAAGAATCGTCAATCAAATTGACCAAAATACCCCTTTTTACTTCTAAACTAGCAAAAACTCTTCCATAACAAAACTTACCTAAAATATTTGTAATTTACAAAGAATTTTCTGTTGAATATATCTGTAGTTATAAAATTTTTAATTCTACTACATCAAAAATATAAAGAAAAAAAATTGGATCAAGATAATGAGAAAAAAACAGCAGCAGTAAAAAGTAAAAAACATGCGTGAAACCTAAAAAAACTGTTGTTTTTTTAATATAAGTTTTTTATTATTTAATTTTGTGTTATTTTCAATTCATATAGATTTAATAAAAGAAACTGAAATGAATAGAAAAATGAAATTTAATGTGGGGCAGCCGTATATTTTTTTTTGTATTACAAATATACAGTGTAAAAAAAATAATGAAATACAATGGTTAATTATTTTGCAGATATTTTATAAATCAGATATTCTCGTAACTACCACAATATTCGCAGATTGGTTGGATAATATTTCATACAATTTTTAATGAACTGCGACTATGGTCGATATTGGTACTAAAAAATTGCTTTATTCTCAATGTATATTATAAATTGGATCCAGGTCGCAGTACAGATTTATTCAAAACTATAATCAAAAAAATATATAACTTTCAATTTTATATCACGACTGCGACCCTAGTCGCATTCCTTATTCGCATGGAAATAATGGACGAAACATGCTATCGTTCAGCACTGCGACCACAGTCGCTGCCTTTTTTGCATGCTTTATGTCACAGAATTTTGATCATTTTACAAAGTCTGTGATCATAGTCGTAGTCATAGTATAACAAAACTTTCGATCACTGCAACCATGATCGCAGACTTAATATAATATAACTTTAAATTTTATATCACGACTGCGACCCTAGTCGCATTCCTTATTCGCATATAAATAACAGACGAAACATGCTATCGTTCAGCACTGCGATCACAGTCGCTGTCCTTTTTCGCATGCCTTATGTAACAGAATTTTAATCATTTTACAAAGTAGATTGGCCCTGCGACCGTGAGATCAGTCCCCGTATATCACATCTTATAAAATACTATATTAATTACTCTAAGCTAATTGAAGTAATTAATATTCTATCAACCGTGATACAGCAACAATCTCGAAGAAAGAGATCCACTAATCTTAATCTCGATAAAGGAAAGATGTGCATCATACGTAATCCAAATATATAGGAAAAATATTATATAAAAAGTTAATTTGTAGTTCACATAATAAATCTCTGGAAAAAAAAGAAACTCTTTGGATTCTCCCACCATAACTGCTTCAATTAAATATTTAATTTCTTTTTATCACTTCTTCGAATACTTAACTGTTACCTATAACAATTATTATTACTATTCATGTTGTTTCACATTATTGACGTTTTTATAGTACTTGTAACTAATATATTATCTCATATCTAAAAACGATATTTGTGCTCTTCTTTTTCAATTTGATTTCAAAACTTTCATAAAATAATTCATTCTTGAATCATGTCTTCCCTATCTTCTTCCTTTGAGCACTCAGATTTCAACTTCAATAATTCTCCCACCAGTCCTCTTTCTTCAGGGTATTCTAGTGAATCTGATAGCAGTATGGACTTCACTCCTTTTGACTATCTCACTACATTAAATAATATTTTATCTGATCCTTCTCTTCATGAGGATGATGAAATTTTCATGGGGCTTAGTGTGGAGGAACTTATTCCTCTGCCACTTCACAGAGACATGCTTGATGAAAGCATGTCCTCTGATGCTGGGGGCTCGCTTTCTTTGAGCATATCTTTTACAGGTTCTTCTCGACACAGGTCAAAAGAAGAGCTTGATACAGACGATCCATTCTGGGTGTTTATCGATGAACCAAAGCACCCACAAAAGAAGGAAGAAACTGAAGAGAACAGCGAGTCGGACGACAAGGGAGAAGATAAGGAAATAAGTAATGAACAGGAAAACGAGGAGAATGAATACGACGAAGCTGCTATGATGGTGATGACGACGAGGATTAGGATTTCCTGATCTTTTGATATTCAACGTTATTTTGTCTTCTTTTAAGAGCTTTTAATGCTCTTTTTTTGTAAGGTGTCTTTCTGATCATATTATATTATAAATAAAATTACTTCTATCTCTAAAATGATCTTTCATATTTTAAAATACAGATAAAGTATGTTGTATAGTTATTATTTCTGCATCTTATCTGTGATAATGGTCATAGTACTCAGATAATAATTACTCTGAACTAATAGAACTACGATTATGGTTGAAGTCCATGATTAACTATATTTATATATGAAACTGCGACAACGGTCGTTGTCCTGTCATAAATAGTTTGATCGATTTGCATTCAATAAAGTTAAAAATAGCGACCATGGTCGCAGTCCAAAATTAAACTATATAAACAGATGATGCTGAGAACATGATCGTAATCCTCTTAAATCAGCATATTTCACTGTGTATCACAAATTAGAAAACTGTGATTGCTGTCGTTAAGCACTGCGACCATAGTCGCAGTCCTTGATCTTGATCGCATGCAATATGTAAAAAAGAATTTCATAGTTTATAGGCGGCTGAGACAACAGTCAAAGTGAAGAATAAATATATAAAATAATACGTAAAGTACAACTATAGTATCAGTCCTTAGTCACCGTTATCACATTTAACCTAATAAAAAAAATTATCCACAACATGATGTCGTTAAGCACTGCGACAATAGTCGCAGTCCATGTTCATATGCAATATGTAAAAAAAAATTTCATAGTTTATTGGTGGCTCAGACAACAGTCATAGTGAAGAACAAATATATAAATCATATGTAAACTGTGACTATATTCGCAGTCCTTAGTCACTGTTATTACATTTAACCTAGCATAAAAATCATCCACGATATGCTGTCGTTAAGCACTGCGACCATAGTCGCAGTCCTTATTCGCATGCAATATGTAAAAAAAATAATAATAATAATTTATACGTTACATGCGAACAAATAAACTGCGACTATGTTCGCAATCAGTAAAATTTTTACAGATCATATCATAAAAATCTACAAATTAAATAATTGTAGACTGCAACAAAGGGTGATTTTAAAACTATTGAGAAATTATTTTATTGACCACTACGAGCTTAGGAACATTACTAAAATATATAATATCTGCGTAAAAAAAATTTAATAAAGAAGCATTCAAATTTGTTTCGTGATTTGATGAAGTTGCACTTGAAGAGACATGATTCATATTCAGTTGGTCGCAGTTTGGTCGCAGTTATAAAAGATAATGGTGACAATATTGACTATCAGAAATATAAAAAAATAATAAACTATACAGATCCACTATCTTTTACCGCAGGGGCATTGAGTAATTTCAACTATTTCTATAGGCGGGCCATCCTTTCTAGTATGACTAATAGTGTGCCACGTCACCGCAGGCTGAGAAGGACTCTCAGCTGTCGGCTGATATACATATTTCTGATATATATATATATATATACATATTTCTTATATATATACATATATATACACATATATATATACATATTTCTTATATATATATATACATATATATATATATATATATATATATATATATATATATATATACACACACACACATATATATATAGAGTAGTCTTCGTGTCAGAAACTTTCTCACACGAAGACCGCGAGAAAACTATATAGGAGCTTTCATGTGGGTGATCCGAACCGTTCATCTTGATCTATATACTTTATTTAGACTATCAATTAAAAATCACGCGAGTCCGAGCCTTTTTACTCATAAACAAGTGGTTACAAAACATACGTTATATTCACCGTAGAATAAAGATGCCACTTGATGCATAGGTAAAAAAAGTTGGAATCGCGTGATTTTTTATTGGTAGTCTAATTAGAGTATGTAGTGTTGGCCCAAAGGCCTATCACCCTAGTTTTGATGATGATCAACTCATGAAGTTATATTTACTAATGATCTTGTGTTTAATTAGTGACAGATTCTTTATCAAGATCTTAGTAGGTGCATAGCTCAACAAAGGATAAAATGTCAAGATTTGGAGCTAGCATGGTGTGATCCAAGGAGTTTTGGATCAAGCTTGGACCAAGTCAAGAAGATGAGAAGCCTTCAAGTGAAGACTTCAAGAAGATGAAGACTTGTGTCTAGGTATAAGATTTTGTTTTTGTTTTAGTTAAAAATATAAAGGATAGATAGTTGGTGGATTGCTCAAGTACATATCACACACACACTCTTGATTTTATTGTCTTTTCATAAAAGATTTTTTAGTTTAGAAAAGATTTTTCATTTTGAAAAATATAAGTTTGGTTTTTGGTATTTCTTATATACTTATCTTTTAACCAAAACCAAGTTTAGAGATTTATGACAAAAACATAGATATTTCATTATGATTGTGTAGTTGATCATATCCATACACACTATGCCTTAAAAGTATATCTTGTTTTTGTATTTGATGAAGATTTGGAAATACATGTTTTGGAAAAATATTGTTTTGGAAATACAGTTTTTATCATGGGTCAAATATTTCCAAGTTACAAAAATAGTCCAATCTTTTATAACATGCCTTGATTTTGTGCAAGCATGTTTGTATATCAAAGTATATTGGTAAAACTATTTTTGTAGATTTTTATGTATTTTATGGGATTTTATTTGAGCCAAAAAGACAAACTTTTTAATCCCAGAAAAACTGTTTTCAGGCTTCAGCTAGTCGACTTGCCTACCCTTATAGGTCGACTAACCCTGAAGTCGGCCGACCAGGCCGGTCGACCGACGTGCACAAACGTGCATGCCTGTGTGTACTGGTGGGACGGTCGACCGTGCTGGTCGACCGCTCCAGAGAGCAGTGCTCTCTGGAAAGTTCGGTCGACCGCACCGGTCGACCGTGGCTCCAACGGTCAGAAATCCGACCGTTGGCGGTCGACCGGGCCGGTCGACCGGCAGTACTGACAGATCCCAACGGCTAGTTTTCTGGCAGCCTATAAATTGGGGGTCTTGTCATTGTTTTGCTACAAGATTTTAGGAGAGCCTTGAGCTAGTTTTTCCCAGTCTTTTAAAAGAGTTTTCTCCACATATTTGAGAGCTAATTCTTCCAATCAAAAGGGAAGGTTTATCAAGAGTGTTTAAAAGAAAGTCTTTGAGTTTTCCTCCAACTTTCTCATCCTTGTTTTTCTCACACCACACTTGAGCATCCATTGATTATACATCCTATAGGTGTGTTGTAGTGAGAGTACTTTAGGTGATCAAAGTGTTGTGATCACCAAAGATCTTTTCTTTGTTCTTTGAGGAGACGGGCAAGTGTGCTCGTCGTTATTTTGAGTTCGGGTGTGGACTCGGTTGTTTGAGGTGCGGCCTCGGCGAGCCGGTGGGCTTGCGGTGTGTACGGGACTAGAGAGTCTGAGGGTTTGTAGGTGTTGCGGCACCGAGGAGAGATCCATTGGGATCTTGCATAGTGAAAATCCTTCGTGTGTCGAAGGCGGGGATGTAGAGCAAGTGTGCTCGAACCTCGAAACATACCCTTGTGTTTGCGATTGCCATCTCTCTCTCTCTATCTCCTTTATATCTTGCATAGCTTATATTGTCTTTACATTTACATGCTTGATATATGTTGTGTGCATAATTGATATATATACTTGCGTGGGATTGTTGCTAACACTTGTATTCAACCAAGAGAGCCAACGCGGCACCTCAACCCATTCAAGAGGAATCTAGAGGAGTTTGTCCAGAGCCCTTCACGGGGAATTCGACAACACTCTTTGGTTATACGTGGTGTTTAGTGTAAAAAGATTTAATTAGGTCATAATTGTTTTTAGCTTCCGCATTATTTGCATCAATTGGCATTAAGTGACCATTAGATTAGCCATCACCTATTCACCCCCCCTCTAGGTGACTTACAATTGGTATCAGAGCTTGGTACTCTGATTTTGGTCTAACAACCTAGAGTAAAAGATCCTTATTTTTAGGCTAATCATAATATTTTTGTACACACACCATGGACTTCATGTCACCACCCATATTTGACATTGTTAACATCCATATATGGAAGGTGAAGATGTCCTTGTACCTCAAGGCCTTAGGCATTCATGTATATCTTGCCACTACTAATAATGCATATTCTTTAGATGGTAAGAATTTTGAGGCTAATGCAAAAGCCCTTCATGCTATAAAGTCTACCCTAGATGATGTTTATTTATCTAGAGTTTCTAACTTTGATTCGGCTTTTGTAGTGTGGAATACCCTCATCTCCCTCGGTGAAAATGAACAATACTATGCGGGGAGCGATTCGGACGTTGGAAGCGACACCTCCAATGTATGCTATATGGTCCAAGGGGATAACCCCTTGAGGTAACTACCGAATCCGATGATGAGGACATGTCATATGATGAGCTCACTTCATTTAATCAAACTATTCTTGAAAAATATGACATGCTTAAGAAAGAAAATAAAAATATGAAAAAGAACATTGCTTGCATGCTGATTGTGACACAATATTGCATATTTTACCATATCATTCCCATGCATTTTAGCAAATAAAAATATGATTTTCACTCATCTTCTCTTTATATTTGCAGGTCCACATTCAAATGGAGAAAAGGCCCAAAATCTCTTTAATTAGCAATAATTAAAGAGATTAATTCAAAAGCCCAGAATAAAGCCCAAATTTGAAATCAGAATCCAGAGAGATCCGCGCAACAACTCAAAATTCTAGAAGGCCACGTGGATAACAACCTCGTAACAAACTTGTAACAAAAATTGGGATCCAACGGCCACAAATGTGCCGCGACTTGCCGTGGGTCCACCGCAAAATCTGGGCCGTTCAGTCCCAGATTTTTGCCACCTGTCCGTCTTCTGGAGAGTTCTCTGAGGGCCTATAAATACTGGACCAAGGACCTGCGAGAAAAGACTGAACAGAGAAGAGAGAGAGATTAGTGTAAAGCTTGTAATTTTGTTAGTTTTTTCTAGGATTTTTGTAGCTCTCAATGATCTTCCTCTCCCTAGAAATTCTGTAAAGAGAGAGTTTGTAAGAGAGAGAAAGCTTGTATTCATCAAGGAGTGACAACTTGAAGCAATCAAGGATTGATCCATTCTCTTCTCTCTACTCTTGCATTTTCTAGTTTCCTTGTTTTCTTTATTTGCTTTCTTTACTTTGTTGCAATTTAATCCATGCTTAGTTTTTCTTTTGTAATGGTGTGTAGCTAATTCTTTCTCCATGAACTAGCTAACCACTAACCTTGCTAACTTCTAACTCATGGGTGATTGCTTTATTTCATCTTGCAAGTTGTATGGTCTTCTCTTCTCCGATGGGTTTCTTTTCATTTCTTGGCAAGATCTTGTTGTAATTCTCCATATGATTCATGTGTGCCTCATTTAGAGCCTAGTCTTTGAACTAGTGCCTTGATGGAACATGGAGATGGATCACCAATATGCTATTTGATGTACAACTTCTTTATGTCCATTAATGAATGTTGTATGTTCTTCATTTGCATCCCTTGAGTGTAGCTCTTTTGATTCCATTATTGAAAGTCTATCTTGTAGGCCTATGACCATCTATGGAGGCTACAAGACAAGTCCAAGAATGAGTTCCCGTCATCCAAGTGAGAAAGTAATTAGATCAACACGCAAGACATATCCATGCCGATGAATCAACATGAGGCACGCATCACTATCACGGAGTTTAGTAAGCCTTTAGCAAGGTAGTAAGGTTAGCTAGTCATGGTTTTCTTTCATTCAAAGTTTTCTTTAAAGTTTTCTTTTCTTTCTAGTTTTAGTCCAAAGCCAAATCTTGTTTTGTTTTCTTTTGATTTCCACCATGAACATATCCACCAATTCTTTCATTTGTTTTTCCTTTGATTCTTTATTCTTTTAAACAAAGAAGAATTCTCGTTTTCTTTTCTCACTCGTATCGTAACGCTTCTAACGCTAGCTCTCCTTGTGGTTCGACTCGGTATAGCTATATGCTATAGCGAAGATTGGACAAGGTATATCAATTACATATTTGAAGTGAACAAGAAACAAAGGTTAACTCTAAACCATATCTTTTCTACCTAATTCTTGTGCAAGAACTTCACATACCTTGTTTTTACCAATCAATTTTTGGCGCCGTTGCCGGGGAGAGCAACGGTATTTTTAAAAGTGAGAAACTAAACGATATTTCTTCTCTGTTGCAGGTACAGGTTGAAGATACAGGAAATCTTGCACAGCAGAAACACATAAGTGGACCTGGGCCTCTGCTCTCGAAAGCAGAGACCAGGATCCCTCCAAAGTGCCGCAAATTCCTGGCTTTTGCCGCAGAATTGCGGCACAGAGGAGTTCACTACTAATCATTTTTCTGCAGGGCTTTGTTCTCTGCAAAATACAGCTGCTGATATACCTGAAATCTTGTATTCTTCACCATATACCTGCTAATTAATTCAACAGTAAAAAATTGGTTGTAATTGTTAAAAATTGTTTAGACATTTGCATTTTAGGCACGTGTCTTTCAATTCTTTACTTTTACTGTTGAAGAGTGCTGGAGGCAAGGTACGTACGCATTGCATATTGACTAGGACTCACTCTTTGTTTGATTTAATTACGCTTTGAGTGAACCTTGGTTGTTTATTTCGTACACTTGCACAATTCAACTTTAAGGGCATACCTGTAAATAAGATAAGGTGGGGAGTTCATTACCCTTTCCTTAGCCCGAAAATCATTTTCCTACGCACTCACAATCCTAAGCTTGTAAATAAAATTTGATAGACGTTGGCCCTAGGGACATCCGGACTCACTTAGGAGATTATCCTAAGGGGGAAAAGTGTTGGAAATTGACTTCTGTAAAATCAGTGTCTAGGAAAGGGGTTGAGGGCCGAAAGCCCGAAGGTTGCTGGTTACTTAATTAAGGAACGTCTTCGGACGGAAAACCTCCCACCAACCTTACCCTTCCCTGGCTGATTTGCTTATAGTCAGAGTCTACACCAAACCTCCTGTGGACAGTCTATTTAGGAGTCATCTAGGACCAGAAACCCTAGACAAGCTTGGATTGATTTTTTTTTCTTTTGTTATTTTTCTTTTTCGCTGGTGTGATCGGTGCACGTTGTTTGTGATTGTATATACGAGAGTGGTTCCGTAATCCTAATTCTTTCTACACTTACACTTCCACAACCACTTCATCCAATGGAGAACAACGTCTCACTTCAAGATCGATTTTATCCGATTTGCACCGCCATTCCTTCATGCATTCTTCTCCCCGAGCCAAATGGAAATCACTTCGAGCTGAAACCACAATTCATTAGTACACTTCCCCATTTCCATGGTCTAGAGTCTGAGGACGCGTACCTCTTTATTCGTGAGTTTGAAGAGGTATGCCAAATGATGAGAATTTTCCAACTGTCTGAGGATGCTGTTAGGTTACGGTTCATACCGTTTGCACTTAAGGATTTAGCTAAGAAATGGCTTTATAATCTTCCAGTCAGTTCCATATCTTTATGGGAGGATTTTGTTAAAGTCTTTCTTAAGAAATTCTATCCTATCCACAAAACAGCCCTCATGAGAAAGAACATAATGCAATTCAAGCAGGAACCAAATGAGCCTTTCTGGAAATATCTTGAGCGTTTCAAAGACCTCCTTGCCCTGTGTCCCCATCACGGCATAGAAAAATGGCGTCTATGCCAGATTATCTATGACGGTTTAGATTACCAAACGAAAACCCTCTTGGAATCCATGTGCCAAGGGGAATTCTTGAAGAAAGATGAACATCAGGGTGGGATCTCTTTGAAACCCTAGCTGAGAAAACCATTCAGTGGGAGTCATGCCCTGATAAACTGACTCCCACCACTTCCAGAGCTGGTACACACTCCAAAGAATCCTCTATAGCTGCAGAAACCATGATCACACAATTAATGAAGAGGATAGAACTGTTTGAGTCAAAAGGGAATTCTGTGGTCAACCAGGTCAACCCATTGCCTTTGATTAGACCGGGTTGCACCAACTATCACGACCTTAGCCATGTCTTTGAGGAGTGTCCATTATATCAGCCCCAATCATTTCAGGAGAACATGAATGCAGCATTTACCAGACCTCCATATTCCAACACTTACAATTTGGGATGGCAGAACCATCCAAATTTTCCATGGAGTCAGTCTGGTCCTGAGCATCATAGGCCACCACTTCCACATCCTTACAATGCTCAGTTTCACCCATCCAGTTTCGATCAGAATTCACTGTATGTTCATCCATCTCACAGTCCACCACAGTCATATCAATCATATCAGGACCCACCACCATATTACCAATCACAGTTCCAATCTCCATATTATCAACATCCACCCCAAAATAATTCCGAGATATCTGAGTTGAAAAAAATGCTAGAAACCTTTACAAAGAACGAGCAGCAGGAGTTGAATCAAATGAAGGTCCAAATTGGGCAATTGGCTGAGAATCAAAAAAGAATGTTCCCAAACCAGCCATTGCCAGATTCCACACATCACATCCCTTTGAATGAAGTGGAAGATTCAGGACCCAGTCAATGTCATGCCATTCATTCCCTGAGATCTGGTAAACAAATAGACAATAAGGTTTCTAGTCCACCATCTCATCCAGTACCAAAGCCAACACCTCATGTCCCAATGCCACCAACTTTTGACAAACCATCTTCTAGTGCAGAGCCATCCACATCTCAAGTCAAGGGGAAAGAAAAGGTAGATGAGCAACCTTATAAGCCTAGAGTACCATATCCAAATAGGCTTCTAAATAACAAGTCAAATGCTCACATGGAGAAGTTAAAAGAAATGTTCAATAAGATCCAGATCAATGTCCCTCTTCTAGATGCCATTCAACAAGTGCCTTCATATGCCAAATTTTTGAAGGAAATGTGCACCAAGAAGAGGAAGACCCAAGTCCCTAAGAAAGTCTTCCTAGCATCATCCATCACTGAGTTGCTCACTGGTCCAATTCCTGTAAAATACAAAGACCCAGGGAGCCCCACCATTTCATGCATCATAGGACAGACTACAATCAATAGGGCACTTCTTGATTTAGGGGCCAGCATCAATCTCATACCTTTTTCTGTGTACCAACAATTGGGGTTAGGTGATCTCCTCCCGACCCAAATGACCATCCAATTGGCTGATCGCTCTGTCACTAAACCCAAGGGGATAATTCATGATGTCCTTGTCAAAGTTGGGGAATTCATCTACCCTGTTGATTTTGTAATCCTTGAGACACAACCAGTGTCTAATTCCAATAGAAGGGCTCAAATTCCTGTCATTCTGAGACGACCATTCCTGGCTACTGCAAATGCCATCATTAACTGCCGGAATGGATCAATGAGGTTGACTTTTGGTAACATGACACATGAACACAATGTCTTCCACACACAGCCTCACAAAACAAAAGATCAAACATTTGAGGTTAGCTTTATTGAGGACAATTGTGAGGATTCAAAAGATGAGTCACAATTCTGTGATTCTCTTCAAGAACCTCCAATTGATATATCTTTGAAGACTTGTTTGCTGATGAGATCATGTGTTTAGATGAGTCAACTCGGGGTAAGTTAGCTGATTGTCCACTTCTGAATGTTGACTTAAGTTTTGAAGAATTATATGGAGAGGAGTTAAAATTTCTAGACATTGGAAGTGATGAGATTCTGAGTAAGAGTGGTGATAAGGAATTTGTTTGTGAACAATGTGGTGGAATGAGCTTGAATGATAATAACAATCAATTGAATCTGGAAAAACCTAAGGCTAGAATAATTCAGACCGTTTCCCAATGGAGCTCAAGAAAGATAACACATTGGAACGATGGGAAACGGGCCAGAGGAAAGCGACCAAAAGCCTAGGTGAGAGTTACACTTGTATATATTCCTTGTAAATATTTTTTGCACTTTTTTGTGAATAAATGATTCTACCCTATTACCTGTTTCATGCATACATATATCATGATGCATTGAGGACAATGCATGAGATAAGTGTGGGGGAGGGTTTACTAACTTAGAGTTTTTAGATTTTCTTTCTTTTACATTTCTTTTAAAAAATAAAAATATAAAAAAATAAAAAATAAAAACTTTTTGAAATAAGAAACAAAGTTTTGTTCTATTTTAAGAAAATTAAGATGTATCTTAGAAATTAAGAAAGCCTTAATTATGACATCTTAAACATAGTTGAAGTAATAGATCTTGTTGGAAATTATAGGCTAAGTAAGTAAAATTGGTGAGATATTTTTATCTTGAGTTTTTTTGCCTTAGATAATATGCACTTCACACTTACACATTTCTTGGGATGGAAACAAAGACCAAAATGCCATAAATATAAAAAAATATATATATATATAAATAAAACATCACCTATTAAGCTGAGAATTGTGCCTCAAGAAGCATGATTATTCACGCCTAACGGTGGTAAAGGAAATAAATAATCCCCTTTAGTTTCGTGGCCTTTTCTACTCGAGACCTTAAACCCGAGGGATGTTTTCTCATCTGGTGCCCTAAGACCGTCTGGTTTGGGAGTCATCGGTTAAAGGCTCGCTACAAGGGTAGACTAGAAAGCCTAAACTAAGGGAAGATTAAATAAAAAAAAAAAGAGAAAAAAAAAATATATATATAGATAAATAAATGGCTTGATGGTTGGAGTTGAAATCCCAGAAATTTTCACTTACACGGTGTGCATACTATCTAGGTTTTATGAAAGATAAAAGTATTCAATCCAATTTTGAATTCTTACCTTAATTGAAGACAAGATCTTGCATGGAGACTAAGTTTAAGAAAGAATAATTATAGGTGGACTTATGACCTAGGATCACTTATATTTTTGCAAAAATAGTTCGTAAACATGTCTCTTATTCAAAATGTGTTTTCAAAAATACTAACATTTGTCTTCTTTCTTTATGGATTTTGTGGGTGTAATCCGCTGAAAACCCTCAGGAGACAACACTCCTCCTCTAGGGTAACCTAGAGGTTTAACGGCTTGTTGCACACGCTCAGTGCAATCGCATCACCTGCGAAAGTGGTGTAATAAAATTGGTAGTTAGGATTTTCTTTTCTTTTCTTTGTTTTGCTCGGGACGAGCAAAAGAATAAGTGTGGGGGTGTGATTGTGACACAATATTGCATATTTTACCATATCATTCCCATGCATTTTAGCAAATAAAAATATGATTTTCACTCATCTTCTCTTTATATTTGCAGGTCCACATTCAAATGGAGAAAAGGCCCAAAATCTCTTTAATTAGCAATAATTAAAGAGATTAATTCAAAAGCCCAGAATAAAGCCCAAATTTGAAATCAGAATTCAGAAAGATTCGCGCAACAAATCAAAATTCTAGAAGGCCACGTGGATAACAACCTCGTAACAAACTTGTAACAAAAATTTGGGATCCAACGGCCACAAAAGTGCCGCGACTTGCCGTGGGTCCACCGCAAAATCTGGGCCGTTCAGTCCCAGATTTTTGCCACCTGTCCGTCTTCTGGAGAGTTCTCTGAGGGCCTATAAATACTGGACCAAGACCTGCGAGAAAAGACTGAACAGAGAAGAGAGAGAGATTAGTGTAAAGCTTGTAATTTTGTTAGTTTTTTCTAGGATTTTTGTAGCTCTCAATGATCTTCCTCTCCCTAGAAATTCTGTAAAGAGAGAGTTTGTAAGAGAGAGAAAGCTTGTATTCATCAAGGAGTGACAACTTGAAGCAATCAAGGATTGATCCATTCTCTTCTCTCTACTCTTGCATTTTCTAGTTTCCTTGTTTTCTTTATTTTTCTTTACTTTGTTGCAATTTAATCCATGCTTAGTTTTTCTTTTGTAATGGTGTGTAGCTAATTCTTTCTCCATGAACTAGCTAACCACTAACCTTGCTAACTTCTAACTCATGGGTGATTGCTTTATTTCATCTTGCAAGTTGTATGGTCTTCTCTTCTCCGATGGGTTTCTTTTCATTTCTTGGCAAGATCTTGTTGTAATTCTCCATATGATTCATGTGTGCCTCATTTAGAGCCTAGTCTTTGAACTAGTGCCTTGATGGAACATGGAGATGGATCACCAATATGCTATTTGATGTACAACTTCTTTATGTCCATTAATGAATGTTGTATGTTCTTCATTTGCATCCCTTGAGTGTAGCTCTTTTGATTCCATTATTGAAAGTCTATCTTGTAGGCCTATGACCATCTATGGAGGCTACAAGACAAGTCCAAGAATGAGTTCCCGTCATCCAAGTGAGAAAGTAATTAGATCAACACGCAAGACATATCCATGCCGATGAATCAACATGAGGCACGCATCACTATCACGGAGTTTAGTAAGTCTTTAGCAAGGTAGTAAGGTTAGCTAGTCATGGTTTTCTTTCATTCAAAGTTTTCTTCAAAGTTTTCTTTTCTTTCTAGTTTTAGTCCAAAGCCAAATCTTGTTTTGTTTTCTTTTGATTTCCACCATGAACATATCCACCAATTCTTTCATTTGTTTTTCCTTTGATTCTTTATTCTTTTAAACAAAGAAGAATTCTCGTTTTCTTTTCTCACTCGTATCGTAACGCTTCTAACGCTAGCTCTCCTTGTGGTTCGACTCGGTATAGCTATATGCTATAGCGAAGATTGGACAAGGTATATCAATTACATATTTGAAGTGAACAAGAAACAAAGGTTAACTCTAACCATATCTTTTCTACCTAATTCTTGTGCAAGAACTTCACATACCTTGTTTTTACCAATCACATGCATATAGAACAAAATTCATTTAAATCTAGCATTGCATGTTTAGAAAAAGATAACAAAAATTTGAAAAAGGATTTTGATTGTATGCTTAAAGAAAATGATTCTTTCAAATCTAAGATTGCATACTTAGAAAAGAAAATAAAGATTTGAAAAATGAAAATGTTTCCTTGCTTACAAATTGAATGATTTATGTGAAGGAAACACTATTTTGAAAAAGAAAGTTGATTTGGTGGAAAAACAAAAAGAAGTTGTTTTTCAAGAAAATAATTCTTTGAAAAGAAAAATTTGTGAAAAAGAAAAAGATTTTGTTTCACAAAAGAAAAAGAAAAATGATCATATATCTCATCATGCTTTACATGTCACCACTAATGAGATAAATATGTTGAAAAATAAAATAGATAGTTTGAGCTCTAATTTGAGCACATGTGCATTCAATCATACTAAATTGGAGTCTTTGTTTTCAAAGAAACAAACTCCTTCCATTCATGCACATCATCATGCTTATGTTGCACAACATGATCACACTCCTACACATAAGCATACTAAGTTGTACGTATGTACACATTGTGGCCGCAAAGGCCATTTAGCAAAATATTGTTATGATAGATTAAATCATTTTAATTTTGCTAAGAATAAAAGATTTGGGTTCCTTACAACAAAGCTAACCCTCGTGGACCCTACAAGAAAATATGGGTACCAAAACCCCCACCATTTGCTTGTGATGTAGGTGAGGGCTCTCACAAAACGTGAGAGAATTGGTGCCTTGGTTGTGGATGCAAATGGACTTGATGGACATACTTTTGGGATGCATCACTATCAAGGAGCTTTGGTGGGACAACCACCATGTTAGGAGCTTTAGAGTTGGTAACAATTTCTAAACTCCTACTTTTTTATGTTCATGCCTGTTCATTCATAATATTCATAACATGTTCATGTTTTATGATTTGTGTGCTTCATGTGGTATTTACATGCTTAGATGTAGAATGTGTCAAACTTGCTTTTATACATGTACACTTAGTGAGTATCAAATTGATTCATATACATTCACTCTTCATGCTCATTTGTACCCACTATATGCATATGTATAGACTAGTTTTGATGATTCTCATTTATACATGCTTTGCCAATTTTTATGTTTTACTTCATGTATATGTATTTTAAATTCAAATCTAATAAATATACATGTATACCCGTGAGTCTCATGCCTTCATGCAAACATCATTAATAGACTCTTTTAATATTTGGGATATGTATGTATATTATTAGGATTGGATTAATCATACATATACCATGAAGATTAGTGTTTTGATTTTTCGTGTTTTTGTTAAAATGTGACTTTTGATCTTTTTGAGCTTCATTGACTATTTTCATAAAAATGCTATTTACATGATCGTTTAACACTCACATTTTTATTAAAAACTTTGAGCCTTATAGACCATGAGTGCTTAAATTTTTATGTATCTAGTTAAGTTTATGAAAAACATAAGATTTGATATATTTGAAGGATCTTTAGCTAGTTTTCAAAAACAATTTATACTAGTTGTTTATTCTTCAAATAATTTTTGAGATTGACACATGATTCTAGTTTTCTCAAAATTTGATGCTTCATGATTTGAATATTAGTTTATATGTTAGTTTTTGTCAACACTAGGATTTATACTTGTACATATCGTGGGCCACAAATAAATCTATTTATATTTGTGCTTGAATGCTTATTTGAACCCATGAAATGTGCCTGTATTGCTTGGTTTTGATGATACATACATTTTTAAACTTGTATTCTCTTTTTGGATTTGATTCATGATCATGTGTTTTCATTTCATGTATATGTGTATTTTGCCAAACTTTAAGATATACATGTATACCTCTTGAGTCATTTGCCTTTAATGCAAATATATTTATATGGACTCAATTGTGTTTAAGAGATATGTATGTATACTTATTGTGTTGTCAAAACATACATATATCTTGAAATATATATTTCTTAATAAAAAAAAAAATTTTTTTGTGATGATTTTCATATTTAAAGAAATATTGAGCTTTATTGACATTTTCATGATACCATGTTCCATATAACACTAGTGCACTCACCTCTTCTAAAAATTTATGGACTTCATGGATATTAGAGTGTTTTTAGTGCCATGTGATTTACTTGTGTTTCATGAAAAACATTTTTGCTTTATTCCTTACATGAAGGATTTCGTACTAGTTTTAAAACATTTTTCTAGTGCAAATTTTTCATTTGGTAGAGTTTTTCAAACTAAGCTTATTTAAAATATATTTATGAAAACCCCTACCATCTATGGGAGGATGGATGGGCGATTATGCCTTGTATGCTTCATTGAAAATCTTTTACCTTGTGCATATGAAGGGTGGTAGGTTATGAGATATACACTTGATTTTATTGTTATGTCAATTGGTATCATTGAATCGTTTCAATTGGTATCAATATGAACTTATTTTGTATATACTCATATTTTGTTTCTTATATATATGTATGTTTTCAATTTCACTTGGTATACTCATTTCTCATACATATATATGATTTCCATGTGCTTAACTCACAATTGGCTCACATTTTTAAAAGCACAAAGTTTATGATGAAAAATAAAAAAATTTCATATGTTTACTATTGATATCAAAAAACAAATAAAAAAATATGTTGATTTGATATCTCAAAATGTGTTTTATTAAGTAAGTTCAAAATCTTAAAGAAAAATTCAAAATGCTTGATTCGTATTTCCTATATGCAAAGAGAGCTTAACATCTCTCTTACATATGGATTCATGTTGAGTATATTATAAATTGAGGAGCTTGACAACTCTTCTTTATATGATATACGTGTGTAGGGGGAGCTTCACATCTCCTCTTATGCATTACATAATATGTGTTATGTGAGTTAGGGCTTATCATCCCTTCTTCATGTAATGCATATGTGTAGGGAAGCTAACTTAGCGTCTTCCTCTTCATGAATGTATATCGCATATAAATCTTTATTGATTGATTTGTATTACCCCTTCTTGATCTTTTTGTTTTTGACAAAAAGGGGGAGAAAAAATTGTTTGATTTGATTTTACTTTGAACCCTTTGTTGATGATTGACAAAAAGGGGGAAAAGTATTTGAGTATATATGTATGTTTTCATTGTTTAAGGGGGAGTAGTATTTGTCTTCCTTGTTATTTATGCATATATGTTTTGTTTTACAAATGAATGGAGATAAGAACTTGATGAGTTTTATGATTATTTGACATGTTGTATTTGCATACATGTCATTCATTTGCATACATATTTATGAGCTTCATTGTCATATATTATTATGTTTATGCATGAGTTAAGGGGGAGTTGTTGGCCCAAGAGGTTACACTCTCCATTTGTTTTGGTTTTGATGATGACAAACCAAATATGAGCTATTTGGTACTAATAAGTTTATTAAGATGAGTTTCAGGTTTGTACAAATTTTGGAGGCCATTGCTTGCTATTGCAACAACTTCTAGGTTCATGAAGCTATGAAGGCATATTGCACATCAAGGTAGGATCATAGAAGAAGAAGGCACTAGCAAGGCATTGGATGGCTAAAAGACTTGAAGATAGCACAAGAAGTCTTCATGTAATTTGTTTTTCAGTTTATAGTATGTTAAAGAATAGTGGATAGGTTTGAAGCTCTATCACACACGCTTTTGCGCACATGCTCATTCCAAAATAATTTCTTATAAATTATACAAAAATATTTTGCCTACAATTTTTGCCTACAGATACATCTTTATATTTCATACTATTCCCTCTTCAAAAGTATTTTTGTTAAAATCAAAATCCTCTTTGTTTTCTTTTCTAAAATTGATTTTTGACCTGATCCGGTCGACCGGGGCAGTCGACCGAGTCTGTGTCAGTCTGGTCCGGTCGACCGGACCAGTCGACCGAGGTTCTGGCAGATGCACGTATCCGTGTGCATGTCTGTCGATCGACCGACACGGTCGACCGGACTATAGTTTTTGCTCTCTGGTTTTTCCGGTCGACCGGGTCGGTCGACCGAATGCCTGTAACGGTCAAAATTTTGAACTAGCGGTCGACCGCACCGGTCGACCGAGCTAGCCGTTGAACAGTAACGGGCAGTTTTTAAAGAGCTGTTTATTTTTGTCTTTTTGTGTTTAAAATTAGTTTAATTAATATATTCTGAACTAATTGCCTCCTAAACTTCAGTAATTATGTTTTATCCCTAAACCCTAGCCCTCTCCTATAAATAGGGGTGTTGGGGAGAGATTTGTTACAACAATTATTGCTACAAAATTCAAAAGTTTAAGGCTTTCAAAAGTTCTTTGTTTTTGTGCTAAATTCTCTCAATTTTCTGAAGGGTTTTCAAAAGATTTTCTCTGATTTCAATTACTTTTCCTTACACACAAAAGAGCTTCAATTCTACTCATTATTCTCTAAGGACCTTTGCAAGGGAAGAGATTTTTGAAAGAGAGAGTTTGTGGTCTTGTGACTACTCAGAGATTCTTGTGATTGTAATTGTGGAGTTGGGTACTCCGGTTGTAATTGTTCTTTGTGATAGTGGAAGTAGCTAGAATCCTTCTGGGGAAGGCGGGGAGTAGAGCTGGGTGCTCGAACCTCGATAACATATCCTTGTGTTTGCGATTGGTTTACTTTCTTGCACACTTTACTTTACTATACTTGCTCTTATTCTTGCTCATCATAATCATTGTCATATTTACTTGCTTGCATTCATCTTGTGAATCTTGATTGGTAATTGTTGTAGCTTTAAATTTTAATTTGCCCCTTGATTAGCATTGTCACCTATTCACCCCCCCCTCTAGGTGACTTTTCAATTGGTATCAGAGCTTGGACTCTAGGTTGGCTTAACATCCATAGAGAGATCCTTAAAATATTGCTAATCAACATTTTCATTCATCCATTCATCACTAGTAAACATGGCCGACAACATTAAATTGTTGGCCCAAAGGCCTTCCACTCTAGTTTTGATGATGATTAACTCATGTAGTTATGTGTACTAATAATCTTGTGATTTAGTTTCAGATCTTTAATCAAGATATTAGTTGGTGAAAGCTTCCACACATCTTTCACATGTTGATTCAAGAGCCCGAGCGTCAAAGATCATATATAGCACTTGCTCGGTGAATCAAGGAGCTTTGGATCAAGCCGACTTGGAGATTGCGCTCTACAAGAAGACTTGGAGATTGCGCTCTACAAGAAGACTTAGGTATCCATAGTTTTAGTTTTGAGTTTAGATCCCAAATTGTAAAGATTAGAATAGTATGATAAGCTCAAGTTCACAACACGCACGTCTCATGTTTTGATTATTGGTTTTTGGTTTTTCGGTTTTAGGTTTAACCGATTTTGGTTTGCATGAATAGATATTATATCAAAACAAGTTTACATGGTTTAATGTATATTAGATTTGTTCTATATACATGCATGCTTCAACTCTTAGACAAACTTACTTTGATATACCTATTTCACGAGTTTTATGTTTTGGTATTTACAACAAAACATATTTTTGGACTTAATGACAAAAATCATGATATATATATGTTTCTTGTATATTGAATTTCTATTCATATACAATATGCTTCAAAATATTTAAATATTATATTTTTGTATTTCAGATAGGTTTTGGACAATGTGTATTTTCTATTCAAAATCCGAGTTTTAGAAAATACAAGTTTTGGTTTTTGATAAATATGATAAGATACAAAAATAGTTTTAATTGCTTGATATTTGAGTCAAAACTTTTATCACATGTTTATATATCAATGCAAAATGCTAAAACTATTTTTGGGGATTTTTAGTAATTTATAAGAATTTATTTGACATTAATTTTCCTCAGATTTCAGACCTGACTTTTGTCTGCCAGGCTTGGCCGGTCGACTGGTACGGTCGACCGCACAAAGAAGCCAGTCGACCGTTCTGGTCGACTGACGTGCACGGATACGTGCACGCTGGCTGACTCTGTATCCGGTCGACCGAAGCGGTCGACCGACGGAGAGCTGTTGGCTCTCAGGAATTCTCGGTCGACCGAGGCGGTCGACCGGTAGCCACAACGGTTCAGAATTTGACCGTTGGGCGGTCGACCGGGCCGGTCGACCGGCAGGGTAAATCTGGCAAATATTCTGTAAACGGCTAGTTTTCTAAATTGCCTATAAATACCCCATTTGAGAGAGGTTTTCTCTAAGATTTTTTGTGCGAAATTTTTCATACTCTCTGGTGTTTTATAGCAATCAAAAGAAGTTTTTGAGCTTGAATTGATCAATCCATTTGGTGTTTTTCATTAGGGTTTGGAAAATCAAAGAAAGGGTTTTTGGGAAAGGATTTTGATTGAACTTCTCTATCTTAGTTCAGTTTTTCCCAAGGATTTTTCTTTGTGATTTCTGATTTCCATTCCTTTTGTTTTCTCCACACTTGAGCAAAAATCTACTATCTATATCTATAGGTTATTTGTGTGGAAGAAGAAGTTGTTTGTGGTTGTTGTTGTGACCACCAAGTTGTAACCCAATCTTTTCTTAGCTTTGTGCTTTGGGTTGTATCCCTCTAGTTGAGAGGTGATCCTTGTATTGGTTGGTGATTGGGAGTTTGTTGTATTGGTTTGGAGTTTGCCTCAAGGAGGAGGTTGTGATTGTTGGAGTTTGCCTCAAGGAGGAGGTTGTGTTTGTTGACTTGAAGTGGTGCCTCAAGAAGGAGGTTGAGATTGTAAGAAGGGGAGTTGGGAACTCCTTGTAATTGTGATTGCCCCAAATCCTCGGTGGAGGTTCCCTTAGTGGGAGTCCTTAGTGGACAAGCTAGTGGATTGGAAATCCTTCGTGTGTCGAAGGCGGGGATGTAGAGCTGGGTGCTCGAACCTCGGAACATATCTCTTTGTTTGCGCTTGATCCATTGACTCTTGCTCTCTCTCTTTACTTTGTGCAAATTGTTATATCTTGTACTTGCTTGTGTGTGCATCATTATAGTAATTGCAATTAGTTATTAAATTCCGCATTTAGTTCACTAGATTAGCATTGTCACCTATTCACCCCCCCTCTAGGTGACTTTTCAATTGGTATCAGAGCTAGTGCTCCTGATATTTAGGTTTAACCACCTAGGAGTGATCTTGGTTTGCTAATCTTCATTTGCAATTATCATTTGCACTCATACTAGTTTGCACTCATGGCTAGCCCTCCTATGTTTGACCATTTTAGACTTGATGCTTGGAAGGTGGACATGACTAGGCATTTAAAAACTCTAGGTCATTTAGTTTATCAAGCCATCACTATAGAATCCCTCCCTAGTAGTAGCAAGCATAAGAAGGCCAATGCATTAGCACTTAGAGCACTTAGAGCATCTCTAAATGAATTTCTTTTACCCGTTTTTGATCACTATGATTCGGCTTTTGCAGTCTGGAGCATCTTGACGTCTCCCGAGCTTCCAAGGATAATTAACAAGATGAGGAGATCTAAAAGAGAAAAGTCCGAAGAGCAATGCCTCATGGTCCAAGGGAAGAACTCCCTTGAGGTACAATCGGATTCTCATATTGATGATAGCTCTAGTTCCTATTGCCATGGTTGTTTTGAAGTTCAAACTTTAAATATGGAACTTGCTCAAAAGCTTGAAAATTTGTTAGAAGAACATGATTTGTTGAAAGATGATAATCTTGTTTTGAAAAATTAATTAAAGGATTTATGTTCTAATTTTGAATTGATTTTGCAAGAGAAAGAAGAGATCACTAGTGAACGTGACTCACTACAATCTCAACTTGAACTTGCACTTAAAGAGATTGAAGATTTGAAAAACAAAAAATGATTTTGATGATGTTGTAGAACACAATGAGGTTTTATCTTCTAGATTGGATCTTGTTTTCAAAGAAAATCTTACTTTGAAAAATAAAATTGATTCAATTACAAAAGAATTGGATTTGGTTTTGATTAAAAATAAATCTTTACAAAATGAGATTGATATTCATGTTTGTCATGCTAATGTAGCTTCTACTTCTTGCACTCCTATAGCATGTTCCACTTTGTCTTCTAGCATAGAAAATGATATAAATAATTTGAAGAAAAGTGTTGATTGTTTGGGCTCCACTTTGAGCCATTGTGCCATGAATCACTCTCGTTTGGAATCCTTGGTTCGCAAGAAACAAGTTCCAACCTTGCATGCACACCCATCTATGCATACACTTGCTTCTCATGATCACCATCATCATATGTATGCTCACGTGTACACATGTACACATTGTGGTCGAAAAGGCCATCTTGCTAGATTTTGTTATGATCTTTTACATGTTAAAAATTTAGCAACTAATTTTGTTTGGGTTAGAAAAGATGCTAACCCCCGTGACCCACAGAAAATGGGTACCAAGATCCACCTCTTTGATGTTTGGTGTAGGTGGAGGCTCTCGCATCACGTGAGAGATTTGGTGCCTTGAGGTGGACGCGTTCTAAGCTTAAAAGAAAATTATTTGGATGCTTCACACTCAAGGGAACTTGGTGGAGAGGACCACCATTGGTTTGGAGAACTAGAGAAGAACCTTCATTACTTTTGGTATCATTCTCTAACTCCCACTTATTTGCATGCTTTTCATGTTCATCTATTTGTAGCATGTTATGTTTTATTGTTCATTATGCTTGTGCTATGCTCATTAGACTAATGTTATACATGTTTAGTTATTTGAGCACCCATGTTTCATATGGATCTATATTTAGTGTTCACACCTTGTTTAAACTAACATGTATGCCCTAGATCTAATGCACATGCATATGCATAAAGATCATATGATTTTCATGTTTCTATGATTTTTTTTGTTTTAATAATTCGTGTTTTTGATTATCATACTCATATTGATTGTTGACCCGTTTCATGCTTCATGTTTTGACAACTTGCTTGAATGATAGTTTTCATTAAGACTAGGATTTATACTTGTACAACTAGTGAGCTACAAATAAACTTTTATATATGTTTGTGCTTGAACGCTCATTTGTATTCACTTGATGTACTAGTATAGTCTAGTTTTGATGATTATTACATTTGACTTGTATTCACTATCTTACATGTTTGTTTTAACTTTATGTATATGTCCATCTTGTCCAAACTATCATTTATACATATACATCCTTGAGCCACGTGCCTTCATGCATATACTTTTGTGGACTCATTGTGTTTAGGATATGTATGTATACTTTAGTTTGTACATGACATACATATGCCTTAAAGTTTAAATCGTTTGGATGAATTTCATGTTTGCTAAGCGATTTCACATGTATGATGAATCTCATATTTTTAAGATGATTTCAATTAGTGATTTCACATGAATTTCATGTTTTTAATATTGAGCTTGATTGTCCATTTTCATGTTGATATGTTTCTCACAACACTTGTACACTCACTCTATTTATGTTTTCTCATGACTTAGTTTTCATGAGTACAAGTTATGCTATATGGATTTTGAGTGTTTTAGTGCCATGTGGTTTACATGTGTCTTCATGAAAATTTTTTTTGGATCTCATACTAGTTGATTCATATAACTAGTTATGATATTCTTCCTTGGTAGAGATTTTCAAACATACTACATTTTCAAACCTATTTTTGAAAACCCCTACCATATAAGGGTGGTTGGATGGGAGATCATGTTCATGTATGCTTTATAATGAAAATCATTTTAAACTTGCACATGATTGGGTGGTAGTGAATATGAGATATACACTTGATCTTATTGTTGTTTCAATTGGTATCATTGAATTCTTTCAATTGGTATCAAATCTTAACATCCTTTTGTATACTCATATATGTTTTGTTTTATATATATGTATGCATACACTTCATATAGTATCAATTTACAATTGGTATCTCTGTATCAAATTTTAAATTGGTATCTATTTCTTACATACATATATAGATGATTTATTTGTGCTTCAAGATATATTCACAAATTTTGCTTATGATAAGCTTGATTTTTTTTAATGACCATCATTTTCAATTGATTCAATTTCAATTGGTTTCTTTATACAAGTATTATCATTATCTTGCTTATGCTAAGCTTGAGCTTTAACATTATTTCAATTGACTTAGTCTTCAATTGGTATATTATTTCTAGCTTGAGCATATGTTTAGTTGGTATTTCATAAAGGGGGAGAAAACTCACATTTCAATTTTTCAATTGGTATTTAGTTTACCTTTGATTTTGTTTCCAACTCCCTAACTTTATGAGAAAAAAAATTGATTTAAGAATGATTATTGATTTTTTAATTGGTATCATATGATTATAAAGATATATATCTTCAATTGGTATCAATGTGTTTTTCAATTGGTATCATGTGTTTTATTTTCAATATGTTTTAATTTCATTTGGGATCATATTTGTTTTCAATGCCCCTCTTACTTTCAATTGGTAATTGGTAGGCATTTCTTAAATGTTTTTATGATCACTTTCTATTGATATCATAATGCACTTCTTTGACATTTTTTTTAATTGGTATCATTTTTGGTTTCACCCCTTGAAGTAGTTTGTTTATTCTTTGTTTCATATATTTAGGAGGAGAAGAATTCATATCTTTTTGTTTTTACCCCTTTGTTGATGATTGACAAAAAGGGGGAGAAGATTTATTGGAGTTGATATGCATGAGTTTTCAGTTTATGTTCATTTCATCTCCATTGGTATTGGTATCAAGAGCATTATGAGTTTTGTTTTTATTAGTATCCATTGGTATCAAGAGCATGTTTTGGTAATTAGTTGTTTTGTTTTAATTGGAATCAATAGCATGTTTCATATGCATATTCATTTTATGTCAAGAACCTTGTTTATATGCATGTCTATGTTTTATGTGCACGTTTTATGTTTCATTTTCAATTGGTATCAAGGGCATGTTTATATGTGTTTTAAGAACATTCATTGCATATCTTATATGTTTTATTGTTATGCATGAGTTAAGGGGGAGCTTCTTTGAAGCTTTACTTTAATCCATGCATATATAACTCCATGAGTTTTGTCATCATTAAAAAGGGGGAGATTGTTGGCCCAAAGGCCTTCCACTCTAGTTTTGATGATGATTAACTCATGTAGTTATGTGTACTAATAATCTTGTGATTTTAGTTTCAGATCTTTAATCAAGATATTAGTTGGTGAAAGCTTCCACACATCTTTCACATGTTGATTCAAGAGCCCGAGCGTCAAAGATCATATATAGCACTTGCTCGGTGAATCAAGGAGCTTTGGATCAAGCCGACTTGGAGATTGCGCTCTACAAGAAGACTTGGAGATTGCGCTCTACAAGAAGACTTAGGTATCCATAGTTTTAGTTTTGAGTTTAGATCCCAAATTGTAAAGATTAGAATAGTATGATAAGCTCAAGTTCACAACACGCACGTCTCATGTTTTGATTATTGGTTTTTGGTTTTTCGGTTTTAGGTTTAACCGATTTTGGTTTGCATGAATAGATATTATATCAAAACAAGTTTACATGGTTTAATGTATATTAGATTTGTTCTATATACATGCATGCTTCAACTCTTAGACAAACTTACTTTGATATACCTATTTCATGAGTTTTATGTTTTGGTATTTACAACAAAACATATTTTTGGACTTAATGACAAAAATCATGATATATATATGTTTCTTGTATATTGAATTCCATTCATATACAATATGCTTCAAAATGTTTAAATATCATATTTTTGTATTTCAGATAGGTTTTGGACAATGTGTATTTTCTATTCAAAATCCGAGTTTTAGAAAATACAAGTTTTGGTTTTTGATAAATATGATAAGATACAAAAATAGTTTAATTGCTTGATATTTGAGTCAAAACTTTTATCACATGTTTATATATCAATGCAAAATGCTAAAACTATTTTTGGGGATTTTTAGTAATTTATAAGAATTTATTTGACATTAATTTTCCTCAGATTTCAGACCTGACTTTTGTCTGCCAGGCTTGGCCGGTCGACTGGTACGGTCGACCGCACCAAAGAAGCCAGTCGACCGTTCCGGTCGACCGACGTGCACGGATACGTGCAAGCTGGCTGACTCTGTATCCGGTCGACCGAAGCGGTCGACCGACGGAGAGCTGTTGGCTCTCAGGAATTCTCGGTCGACCAAGACGGTCGACCGGTAGCCACAACGGTTCAGAATTTGACCGTTGGGCGGTCGACCGGCCGGTCGACCGGCAGGGTAAATCTGGCAAATATTCTGTAAACGGCTAGTTTTCTAAATTGCCTATAAATACCCCATTTGAGAGAGGTTTTCTCCAAGATTTTTTGTGCGAAATTTTTCATACTCTCTGGTGTTTTTACAGCAATCAAAAGAAGTTTTTGAGCTTGAATTGATCAATCCATTTGGTGTTTTTCATTAGGGTTTGGAAAATCAAAGAAAGGGTTTTTGGGAAAGGATTTTGATTGAACTTCTCTATCTTAGTTTCAGTTTTCCCAAGGATTTTTCTTTGTGATTTCTGATTTCCATTCCTTTTGTTTTCTCCACACTTGAGCAAAAATCTACTATCTATATCTATAGGTTATTTGTGTGGAAGAAGAAGTTGTTTGTGGTTGTTGTTGTGACCACCAAGTTGTAACCCAATCTTTTCTTAGCTTTGTGCTTTGGGTTGTATCCCTCTAGTTGAGAGGTGATCCTTGTATTGGTTGGTGATTGGGAGTTTGTTGTATTGGTTTGGAGTTTGCCTCAAGGAGGAGGTTGTGATTGTTGGAGTTTACCTCAAGGAGGAGGTTGTGTTTGTTGACTTGAAGTGGTGCCTCAAGAAGGAGGTTGAGATTGTAAGAAGGGGAGTTGGGAACTCCTTGTAATTGTGATTGCCCCAAATCCTCGGTGGAGGTTCCCTTAGTGGGAGTCCTTAGTGGACAAGCTAGTGGATTGGAAATCCTTCGTGTGTCGAAGGCGGGGATGTAGAGCTGGGTGCTCGAACCTCGGAACATATCTCTTTGTTTGCGCTTGATCCATTGACTCTTGCTCTCTCTCTCTTTACTTTGTGCAAATTGTTATATCTTGTACTTGCTTGTGTGTGCATCATTATAGTAATTGCAATTAGTTATTAAATTCCGCATTTAGTTCACTAGATTAGCATTGTCACCTATTCACCCCCCTCTAGGTGACTTTTCATAAATCCCCACCTAAATTTGATGGACTCAATTTCCCAATTTGGAAGGTTAGGATGACTATATTTTTGCAATCTTTAGGTAGCTTAGTAGCCAAGTCCTTGACCAAACCCTATGAAGCACCCGATGGTGATGAGAGCACTTGGACCGACCTTGACTTTAAACTATATGAGGCTAACTCCAAGGCCCAAAACTCCCTATTAACCGCCTTGAATGAGGATGACCTTACACGGGTAATTCATTGCCAATCCGCCTATGAGATTTGGCAACACTTATTGGTCACACACGAGGGGACTTCACAAGTCAAGAGAGCTAAGATAGATCTCTTGAGGTCCCAATATGAGTCATTTAAAATGCTTGATGATGAGCCTATTGATAGTATGGCTACAAGGTTACTAAAATCACTAATGATCTTTCTTCCTTAGGTGATGACATCTCCAACGATCAAAAGGTGCGGAAAGTAATTCGGGCTCTTCCTTCATCATGGGAGATCAAGGCCACCACCTTGAAGGAGTTGAACGATAAGGACGAGATGGACCTCATTAGTCTCATTGGGAACCTAAAGACCCATGAGATGGAGAAGAAGGCAAGAGAAGAGGCCACTACTTCAAAGAAGAAATCCATAGCCTTCAAGACTTCATCCACCAATGATGACGATGAAGATGACGATGAAGATGATGAGGAGCTAACTCTACTTGTGCGGAATGTCAAGAGGTTGTACCGAAAGAACAAGTTCAACTTTCAGAGAAAATTCGAAGGCAAAGAGGAGCGGAGGTTCATATGCTACAATTGCCGCAAACCCGGACATATCATGGCGGATTGTCCGGAGTTCAAGAAGAAAATGACTTCCTCCTTCAAGCCAAAGAAGCCGGAGGAAAAGAAAGCTTACAAAGCTACGTGGGATTCGGAAAGCGAGTCCGAAGAGGAGGTGGATCAAGCTAATATGTGTTTCATGGCAAACACACCCAAGGTAACCCCTCAATCCCTTGATGATGAAGATGATGATGTAAGTAAGGAAGTTCTAGTGCATGCTTTTGTAGAACTTTCTGAAACTTATGATAACAAGAAACTTGAATGCATAAAATTACAAAAAGAAGTTGCTTTTCTTAAGAATGAACTTGCTATGGTCTCTAAAGAAAAGGATAATATTTCTTCTAATCTCATTTCTATACAAAAAGAATTTAATGCCTACAAAGTTTCTTGTAAAGCAAAATCTCCTATTATTGATGAACAAGAAATTTCTTCCTTTAAATCAAAAATGAATGATTTTGAAAAAGTTTTAAATGATTGTGCTTTTAATACCAAGAAACTTGAGAACATGTTTTCTAAAAAGCACACTTCACATGCTAACACTTCACAAGCTAAGAATTCTCATGCTCACACCACTCATGCTAATGTTTCTCATGCTCACAAATCACACACTCACTATGCTTTTAATATGGTAGAGTGTATAGATGCACATATTGTGGTAAAAATGGACATTTAGCTAAGTTTTGCTATGATCAACTAAATAGAACAAATAATCTTATTTGGGTTCATGACACTAACCCTAGAGGATCCAAGAAAATGTGGGTACCAAAATCAAGTCTTAAATTGTTTGATGTAGGTACACACCAAAGCTCCAAGACGTAGGGAGCGGTGGTACCTTGATAGTGGTTGTTCAAGACACATGACATGGGACATCAACAACTTCACAACCCTATCAAGGTACATGGAAGGTGGCACCGTCACCTTCGGGGATGACTCCAAAGGAACTATCATCGGTATAGGTAACATTCAAATTGGTGCATCTCCTATTATTGAGAATGTTATTTTAGTAGATGGTTTAAAACATAATTTGCTTAGCATTAGTCAACTTTGTGACCGTGAACTTAAAGTTATTTTTGATGATACTTCTTGCAAGATTTTTGATGTTAAATCCGATGTTTGTATTCTCACCGGTTTTCGTGATAACAATGTTTATATTATTGACATGCTCAATTTAGATTGTTCTACTAAATGCTTGAATGCTTTTGATGAAAATTCTTGGCTTTGGCATAGAAGACTAGGACATGCATCTTTTGACCATATTTCTAGGGTTAATTCAAAGGAATTGGTGAAAGGTATACCTTGCTTGAATTTTGAGAAAGACCGCATTTGTAGTGCGTGCCAACTTGGGAAACAAACCAAGTCTTCCTTTAAACCAATCAAGGATATCATGTCAACTAGGCCTTTAGAATTAATTCATATGAATCTTTTTGGACCAACTAAAACTAAGAGTTTAAATGGAAGTAGATTTGCATTTGTTTTGGTTGATGATTTCTCCCGTTTTACTTGGGTTTTCTTTTTGCAACATAAAGATCAAACTTTTTCTCATTTTAAGATTTTTCGAAAAAGAGTTGAAAAAGAAAAGGTTTTCCGATTTTGAAAATAAGGAGTGATAGAGGTGGTGAGTTTGTTAACCAACTCTTCATGACTTATTGTGATGAAAAAGGAATTAAGCATGAAATGTCTTGTCCTAGAACTCCACAACAAAATGGAGTTGTAGAAAGGAAAAATAGAACACTTCAAGAGATGGCTAGGACAATGATAAGTGAGTATGACCTCCCTCAATATTTATGGGCCGAGGCCGTAAACACCGCATGCTATATATCGAATCGTATTTATTTGTGCAAAAATTCTTCAAAAACATCATTTGAAATGTATCATTCTAGAAAACCAAATGTTGCATATTTCAAAGTTTTTGGATGCAAGTGTTTTGTTTTAAATACTAAGGATAATTTGGGTAAATTTGATGCTAAGGCTTATGAAGCTATCTTTGTTGGATATTCTTCTACTAGCAAAGCATATAGAGTGTTTAATAGATCTACACTTACCATTGAAGAATCCATGCATGTTAAATTTGAAGAATCTAATGTGGTTGTTGAGAATGTTGTAGAGATTGAACCATTAGGTGAAGACATGGAGAGACTATCCTTCAAGGACTCACCCGCTCAAGAAGAAAAGCTAGATTCAATTGGTGAAGTTCAAGAGGATAAAGAGGAATGCTCTCAACCGCTTCCTAAAGCTTGGAGATACGCTACAAATCATCCGAAGGAGCTCATCTTGGTGATGCATCTAGAGGAGTCACTACGCGCTCCAAACTCCATGACCTATGTGGTAACTTTGCTTTCATTTCCCATTTTGAACCCAAGGGCATTCTCGAAGCCGAGACGGACCCATATTGGTTGCTTGCCATGCAAGAGGAACTCAATCAATTTGAGCGCAACCAAGTTTGGCACCTTGTTCCTAAGCCCCACGATAGACCAATAATTGGTACTAAGTGGATCTTTAGAAACAAGATGGATGAGTCCGGAAATGTCATTAGGAATAAAGCTAGGTTAGTGGCCCAAGGTTACACTCAAGTTGAAGGAATTGACTTTGAGGAGACCTTTGCACCCGTAGCACGGCTTGAAGCCATACGGATGACACTAGCTTTTGCATGTTTTAAAAATTTTAAACTTTTTCAAATGGATGTAAAAAGTGCATTTTTAAATGGTTTTATTAATGAAGAAGTTTATGTTGCTCAACCTCCCGGTTTTATTGATCATGTTCATCCCGATTTTGTTTTTATACTTGATAAAGCTTTGTATGGATTAAAACAAGCTCCAAGAGCTTGGTATGAAAGGCTTTCTAGTTTTCTCATTTCAAATGATTTTATTAATGGCAAAGTAGACACAACTCTTTTTACTAAGCATGTTGATAATGATATTTTAATTGTGCAAATTTATGTTGATGATATAATTTTTGGATCTACTAATGAGCTTTTATGCAAGGATTTTGAGAAGGTCATGCAACTTGAATTTGAAATGTCTTCAATGGGTGAGCTCAATTTCTTCCTTGGACTCCAAATCAAGCAATTGCAAGACGGAACCTTCATTAACCAAGCCAAGTACGCAAAGGAGCTAGTAAAGAAGTTTGGGCTTGAAGGATCAAAGGCTTGCAACACTCCAATGGTAACTACAACCAAGCTTGATAAGGACGAACAAGGTAAAAATGTTGATATTAAATTATATAGAAGCATGATAGGAAGTCTTTTATATTTAACGGCAAGTAGGCCGGATATCATGTTTAGTGTGTGTCTTTGTGCTAGATTTCAATCGTGTCCTAAAGAGTCTCATCTTATTGCGGTAAAACGCATTATTCGTTATATTAAGGGCACTATTGGAATGGGTCTTTGGTATTCGAAAACTAGAGATTTTTCAATGACTAGCTATTCGGATGCCGACTATGCGGGTTGTAGAGTAGATAGAAAGAGTACTAGTGGGACATGTCAATTTCTTGGTAATTGTCTTGTTTCATGGTCCTCTAGGAAACAAAATTCCGTAGCTCTCTCAACCGCCGAGGCGGAGTATGTTGCCGCGGGGGCTTGTTGTGCACAAGTCCTTTGGATGAAACATACTCTCCTTGATTTTGATTTGCACTTTGATCATATAAAAATATTTTGTGATAATACTAGTACTATACACATGACCAAAAATGCAAATCAACATAGTAAGACCAAGCACATTGAGATTAGATATCACTTTCTTAGAGATCATTTTGAGAAAGGTGATATAGATATTGATTATGTTTCCACGGATTTACAACTAGCCGATATTTTCACTAAACCTCTTGATTTTGCTAGATTTTCGTTTATTTGTGGAGAACTTAATGTTTGTATTATTGAATAGACATGTTTCTCATAACCCTTTTTGATGTATGACAAAAAGGGGGAGAATAAGTTTACATGGACAAAAATAAGTTCATTTGGTCTTGGTTCCATATGAATTTATATGTTTTGATTTTATGAGTTTGTGAAATTGAGAACTCTTGTATTTGTGTTCTATTGGTATTATTTCAATTTGGTTTCATTTGATATCAAGAACATGTTTTTATGTTTTCTATGAATTCTTGTGTTTTGAGTTGTTTTGAGTTTAATTAAATAGCACAATTTGAGGGGGAGTTTTCTCCTCCCCTATATTTTTGTTTATAGCCTATTTGTTTTGTCATCATCAAAAAGGGGGAGATTGTTGGCCCAAGAGGTTACACTCTCCATTTGTTTTTGGTTTTGATGATGACAAACCAAATATGAGCTATTTGGTACTAATAAGTTTATTAGATGAGTTTCAGGTTTGTACAAATTTTGGAGGCCATTGCTTGCTATTGCAACAACTTCTAGGTTCATGAAGCTATGAAGGCATATTGCACATCAAGGTAGGATCATAGAAGAAGAAGGCACTAGCAAGGCATTGGATGGCTAAAAGACTTGAAGATAGCACAAGAAGTCTTCATGTAATTTGTTTTTCAGTTTATAGTATGTTAAAGAATAGTGGATAGGTTTGAAGCTCTATCACACACGCTTTTGCGTACATGCTCATTCTAAAATAATTTCTTATAAATTATACAAAAATATTTTGCCTGCAAGTTTTTGCCTACAGATACATCTTTATATTCATACTATTCCCTGTTCAAAAGTATTTTTGTTAGAATCAAAATCCTCTTTGTTTTCTTTTCTAAAATTGATTTTTGACCTGATCCGGTCGACCGGGGCAGTCGACCGAGTCTGTGTCAGTCTGGTCCGGTCGACCGGACCAGTCGACCGAGGTTCTGGCAGATGCACGTATCCGTGTGCATGTCTGTCGGTCGACCGACACGGTCGACCGGACTATAGTTTTTGCTCTTGGTTTTTCCGGTCGACCGGGTCGGTCGACCGAATGCCTGTAACGGTCAAAATTTTGAACTAGCGGTCGACCGCACCGGTCGACCGAGCTAGCCATTGAACAGTAACGGGCAGTTTTTAAAGAGCTGTTTATTTTTGTCTTTTTGTGTTTAAAATTAGTTTAATTAATATATTCTGAACTAATTGCCTCCTAAACTTCAGTAATTATGTTTTATCCCTAAACCCTAGCCCTCTCCTATAAATAGGGGTGTTTGGGGAGAGATTTGTTACAACAATTATTGCTACAAAATTCAAAAGTTAAGGCTTTCAAAAGTTCTTTGTTTTTGTGCTAAATTCTCTCAATTTTCTGAAGGGTTTTCAAAAGATTTTCTCTGATTTCAATTTCTTTTCCTTACACACACAAGAGCTTCAATTCTACTCATTATTCTCTAAGGACCTTTGTAAGGGAAGAGATTTTTGAAAGAGAGAGTTTGTGGTCTTGTGACTACTCAGAGATTCTTGTGATTGTAATTGTGGAGTTGGGTACTCCGGTTGTAATTATTCTTTGTGATAGTGGAAGTAGCTAGAATCCTTCTGGGGAAGGCGGGGAGTAGAGCTGGGTGCTCGAACCTCGATAACATATCCTTGTGTTTGCGATTGGTTTACTTTCTTGCACACTTTACTTTTCTATACTTGCTCTTATTCTTCCTCATCATAATCATTGTCATATTTACTTGCTTGCATTCATCTTGTGAATCTTGATTGGTAATTGTTGTAGCTTTAAATTTTTAATTTGCCCCTTGATTAGCATTGTCACCTATTCACCCCCTCTAGGTGACTTTTCAGGAGCTTCCTTGAAGCTTTACTTTAATCCATGCATATATAACTCCATGAGTTTTGTCATCATCAAAAAGGGGGAGATTGTTGGCCCAAAGGCCTATCACCCTAGTTTTGATGATGATCAACTCATGAAGTTATATTTACTAATGATCTTGTGTTTAATTAGTGACAGATTCATTATCAAGATCTTAGTAGGTGCATAGCTCAACAAAGGATAAAATGTAAAGATTTGAAGCTAGCACGGTGTGATCCAAGGAGTTTTGGATCAAGCTTGGACCAAGTCAAGAAGATGAGAAGCCTTCAAGTGAAGACTTCAAGAAGATGAAGACTTGTGTCTAGGTATAAGATTTTGTTTTTGTTTTAGTTAAAAATGTAAAGGATAGATAGTTGGTGGATTGCTTAAGTACATATCACACACACACTCTTGATTTTATTGCCTTTTCATAAAAGATTTTTTAGTTTAGAAAAGATTTTTCATTTTGAAAAATATAAGTTAGGTTTTTGGTATTTCTCTTATACTTATCTTTTAACCAAAACCAAGTTTAGAGCTTTATGACAAAAACATAGATATTTCATTATGATTGTGTAGTGGATCATATCCATACACACTATGCCTTAAAAGTATATCTTGTTTTTGTATTTGATGAAGATTTAGAAAAATATGTTTTGAAAAAATATTGTTTTGGAAATACAGTTTTTATCATGGGCCAAATATTTCCAAGTTACAAAAATAGTCCAATCTTTTATAACATGCCTTGATTTTGTGCAAGCATGTTTGTATATCAAAGTATATTGGTAAAACTATTTTTGTAGATTTTTATGTATTTTATGGGATTTTATTTGAGCCAAAAAGACAAACTTTTTAATCCCAGAAAAACTGTTTTCAGGCTTCAGCTAGTCGACTTGCCTACTCTTATAAGTCGACTAACCCTGAAGTCGGCCGACCGGGCCGGTCGACCAACGTTCACAAACGTGCACGCCTGTGTGTACTGGTGGACGGTCGACCGTGCCGGTCGACCGCTCCAGAGAGCAGTGCTCTCTGGAAAGTTCGGTCGACCGCACCGGTCGACCGTGGCTCCAACGGTCAAAAATCCGACCGTTGGCGGTCGACCGGGCCGGTCGACCGGCAGTACTGACAGATCCCAACGGCTAGTTTTCTGGCAGCCTATAAATTGGGGGTCTTGTCATTGTTTTGCTACAAGATTTTAGGAGAGCCTTGAGCTAGTTTTTCCCAGTCTTTTAAAAGAGTTTTCTCCATATATTTGAGAGCTAATTCTTCCAATCAAAAGGGAAGTTTTATCAAGAGTGTTGAAAAGAAAGTCTTTGAGTTTTCCTCTACCTTTCTCATCCTTGTTTTTCTCACACCACACTTGAGCATCCATTGATTATACATCCTATAGGTGTGTTGTAGTGAGAGTACTTTAGGTGATAAAAGTGTTGTGATCACCAAAGATCTTTTCTTTGTTCTTTGAGGAGACGGGCAAGTGTGCTCGTCGTTGTTTTGAGTTCGGGTGTGAACTCGGTTGTTTGAGGTGCGGCCTCGGCGAGCCGGTGGGCTTGCGGTGTGTACGGGACTAGAGAGTCCGAGGGCTTGTAGGTGTTGCGGCACCGAGGAGAGATCCATTGGGATCTTGCATAGTGGAAATCCTTCGTGTGTCGAAGGCGGGGATGTAGAGCAAGTGTGCTCGAACCTCGAAACATACCCTTGTGTTTGCGATTGCCATCTCTCTCTCTCTCTCTCTCTCTCTCTCTATCTCCTTTATATCTTGCATAGCTTATATTGTCTTTACATTTACATGCTTGATATATGTTGTGTGCATAATTGATATATATACTTGCGTGGGATTGTTGCTAACACTTGTATTCAACCAAGAGAGCCAACGCGGCACCTCAACCCATTCAAGGGGAATCTAGAGGAGTTTGTCCAGAGCCCTTCACGGGAATTCGGCAACACTCTTTGGTTATACGTGGTGTTTAGTGTAAAAAGATTTAATTAGGTCATAATTGTTTTTAGCTTCCGCATTATTTGCATCAATTGGCATTAAGTGACCATTAGATTAGCCATCACCTATTCACCCCCCTCTAGGTGATTTACATGTAGATCAAAATGAACGGTTCGGATCATCCATAAAATCTCTCTTATATGGTTTTCTCACGAAACTTATTATGAGAAAGTTTCTCATTTGAAAATTTTCCTATATATAGGCTAGGTCAGTCGACCGTGCCTCGGGCCACTTATGGCCTTAACCTGTGCATGTTGTGCATGTTTGTCGGGCGACCGACCATCGATCATCAAACCTAGCGGTCAAACGGGCGGTCGACCGACTGGTACTAGTTTTGTCTCAGTTAGGATCGGTAGACGGTGGCCGATCGACGTTAATGGATAGTTCAAATAATTTGAACTACCGGTTGACTGGCCGGTCGACCGAAGTTCTATCAAAGCAACAGTAACAACTAGTTTTTAAAAAATTGTTCTTTTAACTTTTTACCCAACAGGTATATTTACTCTTTTGGGTCTAATCTCTCTCCTAATGACCTGATAACCTCTTCTAACAGTGTTTTATCGTTTGCATATATATATATATATATATATATATATATATATATATATATATATATATATAAGGTTCATTTGTAGAGGATTACTAAGAATTTTTTTTTGAAAAATATTTGAAAAATCAAGTTTATTCAAGAGAAAAGATTTTAAGTTTTATTACTTCAAGTGCTCTCACTTTAAAACCAATTTCTGCAAGTTTTCAACTCTTAAATTGATTCATCTCAACTTATTTTCTGTTTCATCAACTTCTTGAGCTTCATCTCACATCAAATACTATAGAAAGTTATAAAAGGATTGTTAGTGATCTTTGTGGTCACCAAGAGCCTATAAACCCATTGGCTTTGTGCTACCTCTTGTGTAGATGATTGAGAGTTGGAGTTGTCTACTCCGGTCGTGTGTAGATCATTGTAGTTTCTTTAAGGAGGCTCATTTATGGAAAGATCATTAGTGGATAGTGAAATCCTTCATGCGGTGAATGCGGGAATGTAAATCTTGGTACTCGAACCTCGAAACAAATCATTTATGTTTCCGATTGCTTTTCTCTCTTGCTCTACTCTACTTGCATTGCTGATCGATCGTTGATACTGCATATTTATTTTCACATTCACATATTTATTATTTAATAAACTCTATTTTTAATCCTATTTATTGTCTAAATTATATGCATGCCTTTACTAGAGGAGAGGGAGGAGAAACAAGCCCAAGAGATTATCAAAATTCTGATTTGATTCAGAATTAATTCAGATCAAGGATTAAGTCCAATCAGGGCAAATCAAGGTAAATCAAAGAAGATAAAACTAGTTAGAAAATCAGTAAAAATAGATCTTCACAAATTAAGTGGTTAAAGCCGAAAATAAAAGGACGTTTCGTCAAATCTAGGACCCAAATCTGAAAATCCAGCAGGAGATAAGAAGGGATTATGAAATCAGGGACCTGCCCCCCCCCCCCCCCCCCGTGTGTGGCAACATGGCCACACCCTGGCAGCAGAAATGCAACCAAAGTTGCATTTTCGCGGCTATCTTAACGCTCCCCCTATCTTCGGACGCTCTCCCCGTTTTGATTTTTGCCTAGAAACACTGGGATTTCTAAGGCCACAGGGGACGATTTAGTAGAGAGTAGAAGCTACATTCTTTAGTCTGTAACTTAGGTTTTAAGTTTCCTTTTATTTAGTTTTTATTTTTTTATGTAACTGAGAGAAAAGGAGAGTATCATGGAGGAATGAGAGAAAACTTGTACTAAGGGTGACACTAGTGTAAGTAAGTCTTTTCTTTCAATGTTAGTTCTTCTTTATTCTTATTTTTGTTTGTTTTTCTCTAATGTGTTTATAATCCAAGTGAATCTGATAGTCTCAAGACTGCTTCGCCATTGCAAGTGCCCTTGATGGCCTTTGGTGAGAACAACCATTCCTTTGTTAGTTTAGATTGCCCTTTTATTCACAGTGTAGACCGAGAACGGGGAAGATCCTACACGCTATGCTTGATCGCCTTCAAAGACTAGGTAAGTCGTAGCGACGGATCCAAGGTAAATGAGCACTGAAGAGGTAAGCAAGAATTTTTAGTTTCTTTCTTTTAATTCTTGGTTTAGAATCCAACTCGAAAACCAACATTTTCCTCTTTATTTAGTTTTTCCTTTTCTTTTGTAAATAAAAAAACAACAACAATGTCAACATCTTTACTGTTATCATCTTTTCATATCTTCTAACTTAATCTTTTTGTTTTTTCCCCTAAAACTGAAAAGAAATTCCTAACATGTTTTTGTAAACTCAAAAGAAAAAAGGACTTACTTAACGCTTTCATCACAGTCCCTCCTTGTGGATCACGACCCGCATAGCCACTCGCTATAGCGGTAGTATTGAGAACTTGCATGTTTCATTCCTAATTTCTAAGCTATTACTTTTCTTGTGCAGGTTTAAACTCAATCAACTTTTGGTGCCGTTGTCGGGGAGGGATGGCAAGTTTTTTCTTTTTGATTTACTTTAAATGGTTTTAACTTTTTCTTCTCTGTTTTTATGTGATGGGACTAATATTTGGAAAGTTGGAGCTGCAATAGACATATTGCTACTCTGTGCCTCTACTCAAGAAGGCAGAGTATCAGAGCCCATAACTGTGTTGTGCAAATGCTACCGCGTTTCTGTGGCATTTGTGGTGAACCACTAACAATTATTTCTTGTAGGTTGCTTGAAATTCAAGAATTTAGCTACTACAGTAATTAGTTTTCTTATTTAACCTACTCTGCACATGTTTCTAAAATCAACAATAAATGGTTGATTTGTAAATGTTAAAATGGTTTAGACTTGCATTTAGGCACGTGTCTAATTCGTTTACTTTTTACATTACTGTTGAAGAGTGATGAAGCAAAGGTACGTGTGCATAGCATACAGTATGGGAACACAATTTGGGTGATATACATTGCTTGAGTGTATTCAATTTGCTATATACTTGTACAATGAACTAAAATGATTAAGGGCTTGTCCTTTAAATAAGATAAGGTGGGGAAGTCATTATCCTTCCTTAGGCCAAAAATAATCTCCTCACTCACTAACCCAGCCTAATTTAAAACTGAGTAGACGTTGGCCCTAGAGACATCTCGACTCAAATAAAAGACTGATCTAATAGAAAAGTTTTATATAAGTTGACTTTTGCCAAATCGGTGTCAAAGGTCAGGGATTGAGAGGTGAAACCCTGAAGGCTGGTGATTTGGCTTAATTGGGCTTGTCACTTTTGCGCGAATATCTTCCACCAATCTTACCCGATCTGGTCAATTAACTTGCGGTCAGGTTCTACAATATACTTCCCATGGATAGTCTAACCAGTTAGGAGTTGTCTAGATTTAAGGTCTACCCTAACTCAGGCTAGTTTCTTTTGTGTGTTCATTTGTTTGTTTTTTCTTTATTTGTTTTTGACATTTCTTGTGTGATATGGCTTAAAACAATAATTTTTTCAATTTTAATAGTAATCCATATTACACCCCTGACCTCTTTTTGGATATTACCAACCCGGTATATTATAACTTTAACCAATCTAGTATGCCAAATTGGTATTATTCGAATCAATATATGTCCCAGTCTCAATATTATGAATAAGACTGGAATAATCATTACTATTCTTCACAGAGTAATTGGGATACAACTCTGCCGAGCCATATTGTCAACTATCATTCCAACATTCAGCTTCTAATTTTTCTAGTCATGATCATAAAAGAAGAATCTGAGGTGATGAAGAGTATATCATGATTGAGTCCCAAGAATAAAAGCTGAAAATGATAGCCTCATAATTCCTACAAGACTCCCAAATCCAAGATCCTTACTCTATGTTCCAAGTCCTACAACAACAAGAAGAACTTATGACTCAGATAGGAGTATGGAAAACCAGATTTAGTCTGAAAATAATTTTTTCCAATCGATCAATAGGCTAGAAGCACAAATGAGTCATTTGACCAACAAAGTGAAAGATTGGAATGAGGAAACTCTGCCTAGCACATGTTCAACATTCCTAATTTTCCTAGCCATATTGATGAAAATCAAGAATCATGGTGTCTTGGAGACTTTGACCAAGATTCACCACAAAAGCTTGAACTTGACCAATGTTAACCCATTGAAAAATTGGCAAGTTTTCATTTCAATGAAATTGAATTTGAATGTGAATGTAACCACGATCCCCAACTTTGTGATTCCATTTCAATTTTTGAATTTATGTTGACTCCGGTATCCTTACCCAAGTTGGAACCATTTTCAGAGCGAACATTTATTCCCCTATCCATAGATCTAGAAATTGATGGCTAATTTTGGAGAAAGACATTCCATTGATGGGAAAAGAATATGAAATTAGATTCTTTGATTCGAACTCAACTCTTGAACCAAAACTAGCTCTCGAACCCAAAGTTGATTTTTTCGAGTTAGTATTGGTTCCTGAACCTATCACTCTTTAGCCTAAGTCAACCATTCCCCCAAGTCACATTCTTTAGTTTGACATAGGTATAGACCAGGATGACTCCGTGATGATTTTCAAAGACTGGTCATGTAAAGGGACTAATTTTCATGATAGGATCTTTCATGATCCTATTTATATTGGGGATTGTAAATATGTAAATAGAAAAGAGGTCAATATAGTTGGGTTCCAAGATAATCCACGTCATTTAGATTGGGAAGAAACGATTGGCCCAATCTGACTACCACCAGAACCGCCACCTTGAGGTAACAATTTCCTTCCCTTTCTTCTTTTTATACATTTATGCATTCATTCATACATTGAGGACAATGCATGAGATAGGTGTGGGGGAGGGTTCTAACATAACATAGGGTTTCTTTTTATTTAAAAAATTTACATTTTCTTTGCTTTTAAAAAGTTTTTGAAAAGAGAAACAATATCTTGATCTATTTTTGTAAGAAATTAAATTAATTTTAAGAAATAGGAGAATCATAATTAGGATTTTCTATACTTAGTCAAAATAAGATTATTTATTTGATTTCTAAGGTTACAAAGAAAATTTGAAAAAGTAATTTAAACTTGATTTTTATCTTGATAAAATATGCATGCTTTATACACGTACACACTTAGGGTTCAAAAACAAATATTCTTATACCTTATAAAAAAAAAGAAATATATATATATCAAAAATCATCTAATTAAGTTGGGTATTTGTGTGTCATAAAGCATAAATTCACGCCTAAAAGTGGTCAATATAATAAGATCTATAGTTTTGTGGCCTTGTTTGCTTGAGTTCTTAAGTCTTTGGGGTGTTTTCTCACGGGGTGCCCTAAGACCGTCCGTTTGGGTGTCACCGACTAAAGTCTTGTTACATGGGTAGAATAGGAAGCCTAATAGAACTAAGAAATAATGCCACAAAAATATATTAAAAAAGAAAATAAGGCTTAAGAGTTAGAGTTAAAGAACTACGAGTCAAAATTTCACGGTCACAAAGGTGCATATGACTTAAGGTAAAATAATAGACTATGAGAAATATAGTTTGACTCCTTATCTTGATTGATAAAAAGTTTTTTAATACAGACTAAATTTAAGAATGAAAATTTTGGTTTTCCTATTGCTTATAGATTACTTGAACTCTTGCAATATATTCAAATATTTTCTCTCCTTTTCAAAATGCTTTTCGAAAATACAAAACACTTTGTTACTCTTTATTTATGGATTTTATGGGTGTAATCCACTGAAAACTTGATCATTCACATATATGCATATACATTGTCACATTACCATATTTTTTGTCTAATAAATCCTATTAATAAGTCTTATTCTTCTTTGTTAAATGTAGGCCCATTGCTAAAAGAAAGAAAAGAGAAACAAGCCCAAAAGCCCATCAAATTCTGATTTAATTCAGAATAAATTCGAGATCAAGGAATCAGGGCAAATCTCGGCATATCAGAGAGGTTGAAAACCGGTTGAAATGAATCTTCTCAAATCAAGTGGTTGAAGCCAACAATCAAAGGCTGTTTCGTTAAATTCTGGAGCTGAAACGAGAAAACCAGTAGAAGATATGGGCGAATCAACAAACCGAGGAGTCCCACCATTTGGGTGTTGCCACCTGGCCACACTAGGGCCGCGGAAACGCGGCCCAAGCCGCATTTTCGTGGCTTGGTTAGGGTTGTTGGGGGAGCGTTTGCTCCCCCAATCTTCCTACGACCTCCCCCCTCTGGTTTTTCCCTATAAATACCATTTTAAACAGAGAAGAAGGGAGTGGAAGACTAGGATTAGAATTTTTGTTATTCTTTAAGGTTTAGGCTCTTTATTAGATAGTACAAAAGTTGTATCTTTATTTTATAATTTATAGTTCAGTGCAAATACCAGTGAGAGAGAGGAATTGAGTGATTGTATTCTGAAGATTGAAGTGACATCAATACAAGGATCAAGCTACATTTTCTTCCACTCATTTTACGGTATGTTGTGCTTTCGTTACTTGCATTGTTCTTTGTCTTCCATGAGTAGCTAAATCGGTTTTCTGGGCTCACTATTACTCCTCTATCTGACCCTCTTCTTTTCGAATGGTTTTTGATGAAAAGACTCAATGAATCATTTGCATGCCTAACTTAAACCTTTCTTCTAGAAAGTGTTCTTGAAGGCACATGAGGATGGGTTTGAATTTTTAAACTTCTACTTCTTTTAAAGAAAACGTCTCTTGAACTTGTTTTTATTTCATACTTGAACTTCTTGATGATTTAACATTCAATTCGAGATGATTTCTTAAAGAAAAGAATTAACTTTTCCAACCATCTTATGTGCTTTACTTAAAACGTTCTAAAATCAATATTAAGTGTTTGCCTATGATCAAGTTGAGGCACTAAGGATTTCAATAGAAGAACATATCATTGAGTAGTGAGATAGTGAGCCCAGATTTTCTTCTTTATTAAAAAACAACAAATCACTTTTTAAACTTTATACAAAATTCACCTTTTCTAAAGCCTTCTCTAAATTTGCAACTTTTCTTTTAATCATCTCCCTTCTCTATATTTTCTTTTTCAACTTAAAAGAAAGACACCAACTTCACTCTTTATTATCTAACAAAATACCGAAAAGCTTCTATCGCATTCCTCCTCGTGGACACGACCCGTTAGCCCAAGCCTACACGGTAATTCTCTTATCTCTTTGATTTTACAATCAATTTTTGGCGCCGTTGCCGGGGAGGGAACGGTGTATTTATTTTTTAACAAGTTTGGTGTCTTATTTCAGGGACGTCAAGATTCAGATCTAGCATTCAAGCTTTGCAGGAGAGGACTTGCAATTCTGTTCCCCTACTCTCGAAAGTAGGAAACAGAATTTCAAGAAATTGCTAGTGCAAAAGTTAAAATTTTTTGGACTACTAAAACTCTTTTTTGCAGGACATATTGCTTGCAAAAATTAAGTTTTTGTGCGTTATATTCTTGCTATATCTGCTATCCACCATCCCTGTTTTTATTCAACAGTAATTTGAGTGATTGTTAATTGCTTAAAAAATGTTTAGACTTGCATTTTAGGCATTTGTCTAATTACGTTTATTTTACAATTACTGTTGAAGAGAGCTGGAGACAAGGTACGTATGCATAGCATATAGTTTAGGAAACATTCTTGGGTGATAATTGCTTTTTGAATGTGTAAGTTCACCTAGAGGGGGGGTGAATAGGTGATGGCTAATCTAATGGTCACTTAATGCCAATTAATGCGGAAGCTAAAACAATTATGACCTAATAAAATCTTTTACACTAAACACTATGTATAACACAAGAGTGTTGCCGAATTCCCCGTGAAGGGCTCTGGACAAACTCCTCTAGATTCCCCTTGAATGGGTTGAGGTACCGCGTTGGCTCTCTTGGTTGAATACAAGTGTTAGCAACAATCCGACGCAAGTATATAACAATATGAGCACAATATATCAAGCATGTAAATGTAAAGACAATAATTGAATGCAAGATATAAAGGGGATAGAGAGAGAGATAGAGTGAGCAATCGCAAACACAAAGGGTTTGTTTCGAGGTTCGAGCACACTTGCTCTACATCCCCGCCTTCGACACACGAAGGATTTCCACTATGCAAGATCCCAATGGATCTCTCCTCGGTGCCGCAACACCTACAAGCCCTCGGACTCCCTAGTCCCGTACACACGCAAGCTCACTAGCTCGCCGAGGCCGCACCTCAAACCACCGAGTTCACACAAGAAGTCTAAACCACCACGAGCACACTTGCCCGTCTCCTCAAAGTACAAAGATGAAATCTTTGGTGATCTACAACACTTTGATCACCAATTACAAACTCTCACAACACAATCCTATGGATAGATAAGACAATGGATAGCTCAAGTGATTGTGAGAAAGCAAGGAAAGAACTATGGTGAAAACTCAAGAAATCACTTTAAACACTCTAGTTAAAATCTTCCCTTTAGATAGGAAATATTTGCTCTCTATTTTGTGGAGAAAAACTTCTGAAAAGAGTGGGAAAAACTGGCTCAAAGCTCTCCTAAAATCTTCTTACAAAACAGTCCACAAACCCCCAAATATATAGGCTGTCAAAACTAGCCGTTGGGGCTTTGTCAGAACTGTCGGTCGACCCGTGCGGTCGACTGCCAACGGTCGAATTTCTGACCGTTGGAGCCACGGTCGACCGACCCACTGGAGCTGAGAGTCTAACTCTCTGTCGGTCGACCCGTACGGTCGGCCGTCCTCCTGTGCACAAAGGCGTGCACATCTGTGCACGTCGGTCGACCGGTCCGGTCGGCCGACTTCAGAATTAGTCGACTTATAAAGGCTACTAGTCGACTTATCCGAAGCCTGAAACAGTTTTCTGGATTAAAAAGTTAGTCTTTTTGGCTCAAATAAAATCCCATAAAATACATAAAAATCTACAAAAATAGTTTTACCAATATACTTTGATATACAAACATGCTTGCACAAAATCAAGGCATGTTATAAAAGATTGGACTATTTTTGTAACTTGAAAATATTTGGCTCATGATAAAAACTGTATTTTCCAAAACAATATTTTCCAAAACATATTTTTCTAAATCTTCATCGAATACAAAAACAAGATATTATAATTCATTTTAAGGCATAGTGTGTATGGATATGATCCACTACACAATGAAGATGAAATATCTACGTTTTTGACATTAAGCTCTAAATAAGGTTTTGGTTGAAACATATAACTTTGAATATCAAAAACCAAAACTATGTTTTTCCAAAATGAAAGTCTTTTCTAAACCAAAAAATCTTTTATGAAAAAAATTCTACCAAGAGTGTGTGTGAATGGTATACTTGAGCAATCCACCAACTATCTATCCTTTACATTTTACTCTAAAACAAAAACAAAATCTTATACCTAGACACAAGTCTTCATCTTCTTGACTTGGTCCAAGCTTGATCCAAAAGTTCCTTGGATCACACCGTGCTAGCTCCAAATCTTGACATTTTATCCTTTGTTGAGCTATGCACCTACTAAGATCTTGATAATGAATCTGTCACTAATTAAACACATGATCATTAGTAATCATAACTTCATAAGTTGATCATCATCAAAACTAGGGTGATAGGCCTTTGGGCCAACAATCTCCCCCTTTTTGATGATGACAAAACTCATGAAGTTATATATGCATGGATTAAAGTAAAGCTTCAAAGAAGCTCCCCCTTAACTCATGCATAACAAATAAATAATAGATATTCAATGAAGCACATAAATATGTATGCAATGTATGACATGTATGCAAATACAACATGTCAAATAATCATAAAACTCATCAAGTTCTTATCTCCATACATTTGCAAAACAAAACATATATGCATAAATAATAAGGAAGACAAAAGACAAATACTTCTCCCCCTTAAGCAATGAAAACATGCATATAAACATAAATACTTCTCCCCCTTTTTGTCAATCATCAACAAAGGGTTCAAAGCAAAAACAAATCAAACAAATTTTTCTCCCCCTTTTTGTCAAAAACAAAGAGATCAAGAAGGGGTAATACAAATCAATCAATAAGGATTTATATGCGATATACATTCATGAAGAGAAAGACGCTATGTTAGCTTCTCTACACATATGCATTACATGAAGAAGGGATGACAAGCCCTAACTCACATAACACATATTATGTAATGCATAAGAGGAGATGTGAAGCTCCCCCTACACACGTATATCATATAAAGAAGAGTTGTCAAGCTCCTCAATTTATAACATACTCAACATGAATCCATATGTAAGAGAGATGTTAAGCTCTCCTTGCATATAGGAAATACAAGACAAAAATTTTGAACTTTCTTAATAAAATACATTTTGAGATATCAAGTAAACATATTTTTATTTTGATATCAATTTTGAAAACATATTGCATAAGCTTTAAGAATTAATAATAGAAAGTTGAATTTAGCTTAGCATATAATAACCTTTGTGCTTTAAAAATGTAGGACAATTTTAACTAAGCACAAATAACACATATATGTATGAAAAGAGAATACCAATAGAAATTGATATAATTTGAATTTGAAGGCATTCATACATACAATTAAAATGTGAGTATATAGAAATCATATTGATATCAATTGAAAATATCCAATGATACCAATTGAAGAGTAAGTTATCATATACTCTAACAAATGAATAGATTGCACTAGTTAATATGAAAATGTTTTTTTTAAAACTAGTATGAAATCCTGTCAATTAATCTCAATATTCCTTTAAATCATCACACATTTTTTTAAAAAAAAATTTTATATTTCAAGATATATGTATGTTTTGACAACACAATAAGTATACATACATATCTCTTAAACACAATTGAGTCCATATAAATAGATTTGCATTAAAGGCAAATGACTCTAGAGGTATACATGTATATCTTAAAGTTTGACAAAATACACATATACATGAAATGAAAGGCACATGATCATAAGTCAAATCCAAAAAGTGGGAATACAAGTTTAAAACTGTATGTATCATCAAAACCAAGCAATACAAGCGCATTTCATGGGTTCAAATAAACATTCAAGCACAAATATAAATAGATTTATTTGTGGCCCACAATATGTTCAAGTATAAATCCTAGTGTTGATAAAAACTAACATTTAAACTAATATTCAATACATGAAGCATCAAATTTTGATAAAAATAGAATCATGTGTCAATCTCAAAAACTATTTGAAGAATAAATAACTAGTATCAATTGTTTTTGAAAAACTAGTTAAAGATCCTTCAAATATATCAAATCTTATGTTTTTTCATAAACATAACTAGACACACAAAAATTTAAGCACTCATGGTCTATAAAGCTCAAAAATGATTTTAACAAAAGTGTGAGTGTTAAACGATCATGTAACTAGTATTTTTATGAAAATAGACATTGAAGCTTAAAAAGATCATAAGTCACATTTTTAACACAAAAAATCATTTTTCATCAAAACACTAATCTTCATGGTATATGTATGATTAATCCAATCCTAACAATACACATACATATCCCAAATCTAAAAGAGTCTATTAATGATGTTTGCATAAAGGCAAGAGACTCACGGGTATACATGTATATTTATTAGATTTGAATACATATACATGAAGTAAAGCATAAAATAGGTAAAACATGTATAAAAGAGAATCATCAAAACTAGTCTATACATATGCATATAGTGGATACAAATGAGCATGAAGTTCAAATATATATGAGTCAATTGTAGTTCACTATTCATATATGTATAAATGCAAGTTTGACACATTCTACATCTAAGCATGTAAATACCACATGAAGCACACAAAAATATGAACATGCTATATGATATATGAAATTAAAAGCATGTACATAAAAGTAGGAGTTTAGAGAGTGTTACCATCTCCAAAGCTCCAAATATGGTGGTTGTCCCACCAAAGCTCCTTGATAGTGATGCATCCCAAAAGTATGTCCATCATGTCCAAGTGCATCCACTACCAAGGCACCAATTCTCTCACGTCTTGTGAGAGCCCTCACCTACATCAAAAGCAAAAGGTGGGGATTTTGGTACCCATATTTTCTTGGGTCCACGAGGGTTAGTCTTATGTTGAGGAACCCAAAAATTTTTATTCTTAGCAAAATTAAAATGATCTAATCTATCATAACAATATTTTGCTAAATGGCCTTTGCGGCCACAATGTGTACATATGTTCACCTTAGTATGCTTATGTGTAGGAGTGTGATCATGGTGTGCAACATAAGCATGATGATGTGCATGAATGGATGGAGTTTGTTTCTTTGAAAATAAAGACTCCAGTTTAGTATGATTGAATGCACATGTGCTCAAATTAGAGCTCAAACTATCTATTTTATTTTTCAACATATTTATCTCATTAGTGGTGGCATGTAAAGCATGATGAGATAAAGAATCATTTTTCTTATTTCTTTTAGAAACAAATTCTTTTTCTTTTTCAATAAATTTTCTTTTCAAGGAGTTATTTTCTTGCAAAACACTTTCCCTTTGTTTTTCCACCAAATCAATTTTATTTTTCAAAGTAGTGTTCCCTTCACATAAATCATTCAATTTTGAAAGCAAGGAAACATTCTCATTTTTCAAATCTTTACTTTCTTTTTCTAAGCATGCAATGTTACTTCTAAATGAGTCATGTTCTTTATGCATGCAAGCAATGTTCTTTTTCAAATTTTTATTCTTCTTTTTAAGCATGTCATATTTTTCAAGCACAAGATGACAAAAGGTAGTAAGCTCATCATATGACATGTCTTCATCATCGGATTCGAAGTTTACCTCAAGGGGGTTATCCCCTTGGATCATATAGCACACGTTGGAGGTGTCGCTTTTAACGTCCGAATCACTCCCGGCATAATATAGATCTTTTTCTCCAAGAGAGGTGATGATGTTCCAAGCTACAAAAGCCGATTCAATATTAGAAACCCTAGATAAATAATCATCATTTAGGGTTAATTTAAGAGCATGAAAGGCTTTTGCATTAGCCTCAAAGTACTTGCTATTATTAACATATGAATTATTAGTGGTAGCAAGATATACATGAATGCCTAAGGCCTTGAGGTACAATGACATCTTAACCTTCCAAATTTGGATATTAAGAATGTCAAAGGTGGGTGGTGACATGAAGTCCATGGTGTGTGTACAAAAATATTGTGATTAGCCTAAAAATGAGGATCTTTAACTCTAGGTTGTTAGACCAAATCAGAGCACCAAACTCTGATACCAATTTTAAGTTCACCTAGAGGGGGGTGAATAGGTGATGGCTAATCTAATGGTCACTTAATGCCAAATAATGCGGAAGCTAAAACAATTATGACCTAATAAAATCTTTTACACTAAACACTATGTATAACACAAGAGTGTTGCAGAATTCCCCGTGAAGGGCTCTGGACAAACTCCTCTAGATTCCCCTTGAATGGGTTGAGGTGCCGCGTTGGCTCTCTTGGTTGAATACAAGTGTTAGCAACAATCCCACGCAAGTATATAACAATATGAGCACAATATATCAAGCATGTAAATGTAAAGATAATAATTGAATGCAAGATATAAAGGGGATAGAGAGAGAGAGAGATAGAGTGAGCAATCGCAAACACAAAGGGTTTGTTTCGAGGTTCGAGCACACTTGCTCTACATCCCCGCCTTCGACACACGAAGGATTTCCACTATGCAAGATCCCAATGGATCTCTCCTCGGTGCCGCAACACCTACAAGCCCTCGGACTCCCTAGTCCTGTACACACGCAAGCTCACTAGCTCGCCGAGGCCGCACCTCAAACCACCGAGTTCGCACAAGAACTCTAAACCATCACGAGCACACTTGCCCGTCTCCTTAAAGTACAAAGATGAAATCTTTGGTGATCTACAACACTTTGATCACCAATTACAAACTCTCACAACACAATCCTATGGATAGATAAGGCAATGGATAGCTCAAGTGATTGTGAGAAAGCAAGGAAAGAACTATGGTGAAAAACTCAAGAAATCACTTTAAACACTCTAGTTAAAATCTTCCCTTTAGATAGGAAATATTTGCTCTCTATTTTGTGGAGAAAAACTTCTGAAAAGAGTGGGAAAAACTGGCTCAAAGCTCTCCTAAAATCTTCTTACAAAACAGTCCACAAACCCCCAAATATATAGGCTGTCAAAAACTAGCCGTTGGGGCTTTGTCAGAACTGCCGATCGACCCGTGCGGTCGACCGCCAACGGTCGAATTTCTGACCGTTGGAGCCACGGTCGACCGACCCACTGGAGCTGAGAGTCTAACTCTCTGTCGGTCGACCCGTACGGTCAGCTGAACTTTCCAGAGAGCTCTGCTCTCTGGAGCGGTCGACCCGTACGGTCGGCCGTCCTCTAGTGCACAAAGGCGTGCACATCTATGCACGTCGGTCGACCGGTCCGGTCGGCCGACTTCAGGATTAGTCGACTTATAAAGGCTACTAGTCGACTTATCCGAAGCCTGAAACAGTTTTCTGGGATTAAAAAGTTAGTCTTTTTGGCTCAAATAAAATCCCATAAAATACATAAAAATCTACAAAAATAGTTTTACCAATATACTTTGATATACAAACATGCTTGCACAAAATCAAGGCATGTTATAAAAGATTGGACTATTTTTGTAACTTGGAAATATTTGGCTCATGATAAAAACTGTATTTTCCAAAACAATATTTTTCAAAACATATTTTTCCAAATCTTCATCGAATACAAAAACAAGATATTATAATTCATTTTAAGGCATAGTGTGTATGGATATGATCCACTACACAATCAAGATGAAATATCTACGTTTTTGACTTTAAGCTCTAAATAAGGTGTTGGTTGAAACATATAACTTTGAATATCAAAAACCAAAACTATGTTTTTCCAAAATGAAAGTTTTTTCTAAACCAAAAAATCTTTTATGAAAGCAATTCTATCAAGAGTGTGTGTGAATGATATACTTGAGCAATCCACCAACTATCTATCCTTTACATTTTACTCTAAAACAAAAACAAAATCTTATACCTAGACACAAGTCTTCATCTTCTTGACTTGGTCCAAGCTTGATCCAATAGTTCCTTGGATCACACCGTGCTAGCTCCAAATCTTGACATTTTATCCTTTGTTGAGCTATGCACCTACTAAGATCTTGATAATGAATCTGTCACTAATTAAACACAAGATCATTAGTAATCATAACTTCATGAGTTGATCATCATCAAAACTAGGGTGATAGGCCTTTGGACCAACAGAATGTTACTTTTCTTTATCTTGCACACTTTGCACAATAAATTCTAAGGGCAAAACCCAATTCAAGATAAAATGGGGAAGTCATTACCCTTCCTTAGCCCACAAACCATCTCCAAGCACGCACAACCTAAGCCTAAGTAAAATCTAATAGACGTTGGCCTTAGGGACATTTCGAACTCATTAGGAGATTATCCTAAGGGGGAAGGTGTTCGAATTTGACTCCTGTCAAATCAGTGTCTAGGAAAGGGATTGAGGGGCGAAACCCCGAAGGCTGATGGTTTGGCTTAACTAGGCCGTCACTTTTGCGCGGATACCTCCCACTAATCTTGCCCTGACCTGGCTGATTAGCTTGTGGTCAAAGTCTACATTATACCTTCTGTGGACAATCAACCAGTTAGGAGTTGTCTAGGTCAAGGTTACCTTAGACTAGGCTTGGTTGATTACTCTTGTTGACTATTGGTAAACTTGTTTGTGATTGTGATTGTGTTTGTGTATGCAAGTGTGGTCAAGAGACCCTAATCATCTATGTTTACTAGAAACACATCACCACCTAAGTTTGAACCAAGACCAGATCCGGTTATAACTCAACCAACATCATTGCAGGATAGGTTCTATCCCATTAGAACCTCACTTCCATCTTGCATTCTACTTCCATCGGTTGGTGAATACAATTTTGAGCTCAAGCCTCAATTCATCAACACACTCCCCAAGTTTCATGGCTTAGAGTCTGAAGATGCTTACTTCTTCATAAGAGAATTTGAAGAAGTATGTCTAATGATGAAAATCCCACACCTTGTAGATGATGCTATTAGATTGAGATTTGTCCCTTTCGCTCTTAAGGACTTAGCCAAGAAATGGCTTTACAGCTTAGCGGTCGGCTCTATCACATCTTGGGATGGTTTCATCAAGGTCTTCTTGGAGAAATTCTATCCAATTCATAAGACCGCTCTCATTAGAAAGAACATCATGCAATTCAAGCAAGAACCTTGTGAACCGTTTTGGAGGTGCTTTGAACGTTTTAAAGACCTCCTTGTCCAATGTCCTCATCATGGAATAGAGAAATGGCAACAATGTCAAATTCTTTATGATGGTTTAGACTATTCTACCAAAACCATCTGAGAAAGATGTGCCAAGGGGATTCTTGCAGAAGGATGAAAATGAAGGATGGGATTTATATGAAAACCTAGCTGAAAATACCATCCAATGGGAACCTATTAGTGAAACCTCTAGGAATCCAAACTCCATCTCTTTAAAAGGAGGTATCCATTCTATTGAATCATCCATAGTTAATGAGGCTAAGTTAGCTAACTTAGCAAGAAGACTGGAAGCTTTAGAAACTAAGGAACCAAGTCCAGCCAATCAAGTCAGCCCAAACCAATTTCTAACTCCGGGTTGTACTTACTGTCAAGCCATGAATCATGTGTTTGAGGAGTGCCCTGTGTTTTAGGCTCAGCAACAATACCCTGAACCGATGAATGCGGCCTTTTCAAGGCCGAATAATAATACTTACGCACTAACGTACAATCCTGGCTGGAGAAATCACCCTAATTTCTCATAGAGCCAAAATAACAATGACCACTCACAGTCAAATCATGCAAGCCACTTCCATCAAGCTAATAATTCTTCCAATCATCAACCCAACTTTTCCAATTGCCACAATAATTCTCTCAACCATCCACCTAACTTTTCAAACTATCAACAAAACTTTCCCCACCAAGCTCCACATTCTTCCTTCCAGAATCCTCAACTAGAAAGGAGAATGACTGACTTTGAGAGAAACATGGAAAGATACATGAAAAACTAAGATTCTCTCATGCAAACTACACAGAGGTTAGAGGTTCAAATGAGTCAGCTAGTTACTCCACAGAATGAGAGACAGAAGGGTACCTTGCCTAGTCAGCCCATAACGGATCCTAAGAATTCTCAACAAGCTCATTTGGCTGAGGATCAATCAATGAATCAATGTAATGTTGTTCATACATTGAGGTCGGGAAAGAAAGTTGATAACCAAGTGTCAATACCATCTAATCCCATTCAACACAACCAAAATCAAGCATCCACCTCATCTAATCCAAATCCTTTCAAGTCTGACGAATCTGAAAAAGATAAGTCAACCAGTCAGGTGCACCAGCTTATAGTACCATTTCCTAATAGGCTGAAAAACAACAAGCAAAATTCACACAAGGACAGGATAATTGAGATATTTAATCAAGTGAAGATAAATGTGCCACTTCTTGATGCCATCCAACAAGTTCCATCCTATGCTAAGTTTCTTAAGGACATGTGCACCAAGAAGAGAAAGACTAATGTACCTAAAAAGGTCTTTTTAGCCACTAACATTAGTGAGCTACTATCGGGTCCGATCCCTGTTAAGTACAAGGATCCAGGTAGCCCCACCATTGCCTGCACAATAGGACAAGCCGAGATTAGTCGTGCACTTCTTGACTTGGGGGCAAGTATCAACTTGTTTCCATTCTTAGTTTATCAACAACTCGGGTTAGGCGATCTTAGTCCAACTCGAGTCACTATCCAACTGGCTGACCGTTCAGTAAAAGTTCCAAAGGGGGAGATTAATGTTGTCCTTATCCGGGTCGGGGAGTTTATTTATCCATTCGATTTCATAGTTCTAGAGACACAACCTATGTCCAATCATAGGGTTCAAACTCCTGTTATCCTAGGGCGACCATTCCTTGCTACTGCCAATGCCATCATCAATTGTAGGAATGGGTCCATGAGGTTAATCTTTGGGGACATGACTAGAGAAGTCAATGTCTTCAACCTAGGAAAACAACCTCGTGATGTTGAGGACCAAACATTTGAAGTCAACCTCATTGAGAACTTAACAAGTGAACATAGGGAAGAATTGGAATTAGAAACTGAGTGTGACTTCGGGTTAGAGTCTGACGACTTTAATCTTGATCAGGTTATAGATTCTGATGTGAATTGGGCCTCAAACCCTATTTCAGCAATAATGGAGCCAACAAATTTGACTAGTCCTTCCAGTGAGCCTTCCTCTTCCTTAGAATTGAAAGCCTTACCTGCGCATCTCAAGTACATCTATCTAGGTGAATAAGAGACCTTTCCTGTCATCATTGCCTCCCATTAAAATAACAGGGAAGAAGAAGATCTTAAAGCAATTCTAAGAAAACATAGGGAAGCCATTGGTTGGACTATGACTGATATAAAGGGATTAAGTCCAACCATCGTTCAACATCGCATTCATCTCAATGAAGATGCCACACCTAAAAGAGACCCGCAGCGTAGGTTAAACCCTATAATGCAAAAGGCTGTTCATGCTGAAATTGTAAAACTCTTAGACAATGGGATAATTTATCCCATTTCTGATAGCCAATGGGTCAGTCCTGTCCACGCGATTCCAAAGAAATCCGGTTTCACCGTAGTGGAAAACGAGAACAAAGAGTTGGTCCAAACTCGACTTCCCACAAAGATCCGAGTTTGCATTGACTATAGGATGCTTAATGCTGCAATTCGTAAGGACCATTTTTCACTCCCCTTCATTGATCAAATGCTTGAACGATTGGCGGGCCACGAGTATTACTGTTTCTTGGACGGTTACTCGGGGTATAATCAGATTCCTATTGCTCTTGAGGACCAAGAAAAGACTATGTCCACATGCTCATTTGGGACATTTACTTATAGTCGAATGCCTTTCGGCTTGTGCATTGCCCCTGCAACATTTCAACGTTGCATGTTGAGTCTTTTCTCTGATATGGTAGAACGATTCTTAGAGATCTTTATGGATGATTTCTCCATCTACGGAGATTCATTCACTCAATGTCTCCACCATTTAGAACTTGTCCTCCAACGTTGTGCTGAGAAAAATCTGACACTGAACTGGGAGAAATGCCACTTCATGGTAAAACATGGAATTGTCTTGGGTCATGAAATCTCCAAGAAAGGAATTGAAGTGGATAGAGTAAAAATTGAGGTTATTGCAAAGCTTCCCATGCCCAAATGCATTAAGGATATTAGATCCTTTTTAGGACACGCCAGTTTTTACCGAAGATTTATCAAGGATTTTAGTAAGATTGTTAGGCCCTTGACTAATCTGTTAGCTAAGGACGTGTCCTTCACTTTCAATGCTGAATGTATGAATTCTCTGGAGAAGCTTAAGAGAGAGCTTATTTTTGCACCGATCATATCTGCACCGGATTGGTCTAAGCCGTTCGAATATGTGCGATGCTTCCGATTTTGCCATAGGTGTTGTCCTAGGACAACGCATTGATAACAAGTAGCGCGTGATTTACTACTCTAGTAGGACCCTCAACGATGCTCAATTGAACTACACTACGGGCCTGTTTGGTCGTCGTAACTGGCCGTAATTCGTAGTTGTAATTGATAAAGTCTTTTACATTTGTAAATGAGTTACATGTATGTAAATTTTACGGTGTTTGGTTGGTAATGTAAAATTGTAAAGTGGGAAAGTGTATTGTACTTTACGGTGTTTGGTTGTCGTAATGTATAAATCGTAAGTGAAAAAGTTGACCACAAAATTAACTATTTAGTGATTTTAAGAGTTTTAATACTGCAAATAAATATTAAAAAAGTTAAATATTAAAATTTTTTAATATTAATATAAAAAATTATTACAAATTTGTATGACCACAAAATTAACTGTAACTGGGCTGTAAGTGAGTGGTAACTGGGTTGCAAGTGAGTGTTAGTTGAGTTACGTAAGTCTTTTACGAATTACGGTCCAAACAAACGTCGTAGTTGTAACTGGGTAGTAAGTCATTTACGAATTACGGAGTTTTACGCGAAACAAACGGCCGACTGAGAAGGAATTCTTAGTAGTAGTGTTTGCCTTAGAGAAATTTTGTCCCCACCTACTAGGGTCCAAAACCACCATTTTCACCGATCATTCTGCGCTTAGATACCTTATGATGAAGAAGGATGTAAAGGCCCGACTCATTCGTTGTATCCTCCTTCTTCAAGAATTCGATCTCGAGATTCGAGACAAGAAAGGCGTAGAAAATATCATTGCTGACCATCTCTCACGAATCCCTAATTCTCCATGCAACGAATTACCCATTAATGAGGATTTTCCTGATGAAAATCTCTTAGCTATCTTTAGGGAACCTTGGTTTGCTGATATAGTGAATTGCTTAATCACAAACCAAACTCCGTCTCATTTGTTTAAAAATGATATATATCGGTTCTTATCCCAAGTTCGGTATTTCTTTTGGGAGGAACCATATCTTTTTAAGTATTGTTCAGACCAAATTATTAGGAGATGCATTCCAGATGAGGAGATTAAGAATGTTCTATCCTTTTGTCACGAACTTGCATGCGGTGGACACTTTGGTCCCCGCAAGACTGCTGAAAAAGGGCTACAAAGCGGTTCTATTGGCCTACTTTGTTCAAAGATGCTTATGAATTTTGCAAGACATGCCCTAGATGCCAAATGGTAGGAAGGATCTCAAAATGAAATATGATGTCCCTCACCCAATTCTAGAAATAGAACTCTTTGATGTTTGGGGCATCGACTTTATGGGTCCATTTCCTAATTCATTTGGAAACCAATACATATTGGTTGCTGTGGATTATGTGTCCAAGTGGGTAGAAGACATTCCTAGTAAAACTAATGATAATAAAGTTGTCATAAAGTTTTTGAAAGAGAACATTTTTTAAAGCTTCGGAACCCCTTGTGCTATCATCAGTGATAATGACACTCACTTTTGCAATAGATCCTTTGAAGCTCTTATGCGAAAATATGTCATAACTCACAAGTTGTCTGATTAGTAGTAAAAAATGCATAATTGTCATCATATTTACCATCACATTTGTACATTTATTCATATTATAATGCACATTTATTAATATTTTGTTATTTAATGTGTGCAGGCCTCGAATTATTATTTTAATAATAAATAAAGCTTAAAAGAGCCCAAAAGCCCAGATCCAAGCCCATGTTTGAAGCCCAGGTGCAAAAGCGCAATTACAAGAAGTCAAAATGCAAATACAAGGGCTAAAAGTTGCAAATATCAAAGATAAGGGAAGGATAGACTTCTATCAAACCCTAAACACTTGCAGGATGAGGATAAAAGCCCAAGATAAGAAGGAAATTCGTGGATAGAAGATTTGGGATATTTGAGATCAAGGTAACTTGATTACTAAGTTATCTCGAAAAATCCAGAATAAAGAGCCAGGATGCAGCTTCCAGAAGCAGGCGCCCAAATGGATGGACCAGAAGAAGCCACGCGCCAAAGCGCGTGGCCAGATTCCAAAGAAATGCCACAGATCTGCGGCAAAAGTCCAGATTCTGCGGCATTTTGGATGAAGTTGACTACCAACTTTCGTGTGCGATCTTATCCGGGACTCTATCACCTTCTGCACCATAAATATCCCTGCAGGCGCAGCAGAGAGGGCATCCAGAGACATATTAGGGTTTTCTTTTAGCCATTTTCTTTAAATTTCTGCAAGATTGTAACTTTCGTTTCATGTACGTTGTGGAGAAGAAGGAGCTTTGTAATTGGAGGATTATTCTGCAATAAAGGTTACCTTTTTCCCATTTAATTTTCTGTATTTAGTTTTATTTTATTTCTGTGATCTCTCTGGTTTGGTTTCTAATCATCGATCTTCTGATTTGTTTCTTTTTTTCTTTCTCTAATCTCTCTTATTAAACAATAAAAAAATATAAATTGAAAAGATAAAAAAAATGATGATGAACTAATTCTCTCTAATGGTTTGCTGAAATTCTTAAAGCAACCCTAGAGCAGTTAAGCCTTGATCAGATTGATGACCATCTCTAGAAACCCTAGGTTTAATAACAACTTTTCTTGAAGATTAAACAAGATAACATAGATTCTTAATCTAGGTTGCATATTAAAAAGACTTTTCATGATTTCAAACTTAAGAACTAGGACAACATAAATTTAAGATTCATCTTCTATTAAGCTGTACCTAGATGTTAGGATAAATCATAGTTTGGCTTTTAACTAATGTAACTTAGTTAGAATCTGGTATTGGTTTTTCTTACTTGAATTATTCTTAATAACCTAGGGTGAATTACATACATCTCAAGATGAAGATCAATCTCCTTAACTTGCAATAGGGTTGTGGTAGAAAATCAGCAAAACCATGTCTTTCATATCATATATTCTCAAATCTAATCTCTTTTCTCCTATTTTTGAAGATACAGAGGAATCAAGTCGAAAAGCTTGCATCGCATCCTTCCCTGAGGATCACGACCCGCTTGAGCCCTTTGCTACAGCGGATAGCATTGAGAACAAAAGAATTCTAAACTTTATTTCTCTCATTCACAAATTCTTTAAATTCTCAATCAAATTTGGCGCCGTTGCCGTGGAAGGAACGGCACGATTTCCTCGTTCTAATCATTCTTTATTCTTTCTGTTTGCAGATACAGAGAACAGGAAAACAGAGCAGTAGCAAGGACATACAGCAACCCAGTGCCTCTGCCCTCGAAGGCAGAGCACCAGGGCCTACATATTTGCCGCAGATCCGCGGCCAGGGCCGCAATTCTGCGGCAATAGAAGTTGACTACTAATCTGGTTTTCTACAGGTTGCTCTGAATTGCAAAAATAGCTTACTGTTTTTATTATATTTCTCTGTGATCACTCTGCAACTGCTAATTAATAACATTAACCCATTTGTTGATAAAAAAAAAAAATAGACTCTTGCATTTAGGGCACATGTCTATTTTAATTTTTTTAATTCTGTTGAAGAGTGCTGGTGACAAGGTACGTTTGCATAGCATATAGATTAGGAAACACTCTTGGTTGATTTACTACATTCTTGAGTGATTACTTTTCTACAGCTTTACACGTACACAAAAACATCTTAAGGGCATAACCCATAAACAAGATAAGGTGGGGATTTCATCACCCTTCCTTGGCCCACAAATCATATCCGTCACACTTACAACCCTAACCTTAAGTAAAATTTGACTAGAGGTTGGCCCTAGGTTAACTCGGACTCAATAGGAGATTGACCGAAGGAGGAAAATTGTTCGAAATTAACTCTTGTCAAATTGGTGTCTAGGCAGGGGATTGAGGGCTGAAAGCCCGAAGAACGGTGGTTATTTAATTAAGGAACGTCTCTGACGGAAAACCTCCCACCGGTCTTGCCACCTACCTGGCCGATTAGCTTGTGGTTAACGTCGACAGTAGACCTCCTAAGGACAGTCTAAAGTTAGGAGTCGTCTAGGTCAAGGCTTACCCTAGATTAGGATTTTTGATTGTTTTTCTTTTTTATTGATTGATTGGGTGAACTTGTTTGCTGATTATGCATGTCCGCTTGGTCGAGAGACCCACTTACATCCAGGCTAACTAGAACTAGTTCACCACCCGAACAAAAACCCGACTCTCACATGGCACAACCGCCGTCTCTCCAAGATAGGATCTATCCTATCAGGACCTCTCTTCCTTCTTGCATCAAGCTTAACGATGAAGGTGTTGACCCATTTGAGCTTAAACCACAATACATCAACACCCTTCCTAAATTCCATGGGTTGGAATCCGAGGACGCATACTTCTTCATAAGGGAATTTGAGGAAGTATGTCTCATGATGAATATTCCTAAGTCAGGAAAAGATGACATCAAACTTAGGTTTATCCCCTTTGCTTTGAAGGATTTAGCAAAGAAATGGCTATACAGTCTAGAGGTTGGTTCTATATCTTCTTGGGATAATTTTATTAAGGCATTCTTAAAGAAATTTTATCCTGTTCACAAGACTGCATTGATTAGGAAGAATATCCTACAGTTTAAACAGACAGCCAATGAGCCTTTTTGGAAATATTTCGAACGTTTCAAGGACCTCCTTGCCCAATGTCCTCACCATAGGATAGAGAAATGGCGACTTTGCCAAGTTCTATATGATGGATTAGAATATCAAACTAAAACATTGTTAGAATCCATGTGCCAAGGAGGATTTATGAAAAAGAACGAAAATGAAGGATGGGAATTGTATGAGGAATTAGCTGAAAATACCATCCAATGGGAACCTACCCCGGAAAAATTTAGGACTAATGACCCTACTTCTTCTAAAGGAGGTATCCATTCCATTGAGGCCAATGTAGCAACTGATGCTAAGTTAGCTGCTGTTATGCGAAGACTGGAGGCTCTTGAAATAAAAGAGCCAGTCTCTGTGAACCAAGTCAGCCCAACATCTTCGACGGGCTGTACTTATTGTCTAGATATGAACCATGTGTTCGAGGAATGTCCTGTCTTCATCGCGCATCAAAGCTTGCCCGAACATATGAGTGCGGCCTTCACAAGGCCCGCCAACAATCCTTATTCACCCACCTACAATCCTGGTTGGAGAAATCATCCCAATTTTTCATGGGGCCCAAGCAACAATGATCAAATTAGGTCTAAATTCTCCAACAATTTCCAAAATCCGCCCTATCAGCAAAGTTTTCCCAGTCAAAATCCTCCACCATCTTTCCAATATTCACAAATGGAAACAACGCTTTCAAACATGGAAAGAAAGGTGGACACTCTTGTTAAAAGCCATGACACACTAGCTCAAGTCTTGACCAGGATAGAGGTCCAATTAAATCAGCAAGAAAGACAGAGGGGTACCCTACCGAGTCAACCATTGCCAAATCCTAGGAATCCTAGGCCAGCCAATGAGGCTCAAGACCCAAATCAGTGTCACATGGTTCATACACTCAGATCGGGGAAACAAGTTGATAATCAAGTATCCATGCCACAGGATCCATCTCACTCATCCATTCCATCTAGCTCCACTTCCTCTCCACCCAGCTCCAATGAAACTAAAGTTGAAAAGTCAGCAGGACAGGTGCACCAGCCTATAGCTCCATTTCCAAATAGGCTTAGAAGCAACAACAATGCACATATGGAGAAATTATTAGAGGTGTTCAATCAAGTTAGGCTCAACACCCAACTTCTTGATGCAATCCAACAGGTCCCTTGTTATGCCAAATTCCTTAAGGACATGTGTACTAAGAAAAGAAAGACTAATGTGCCTAAGAAGGTTTTTCTAGCCACTAACATTAGTGAGCTATTGTCCAACCAGATCCCTATTAAGTATAAGGACCCTGGTTGCCCCACCATCTCTTGCACCATAGGTCGAGCCGAAATCAATCGAGCACTCCTCGATTTAGGAGCTAGCATCAATTTGCTCCCTTTCTCCGTATATCAACAACTTGGATTAGGTGAACTCAACCCGACCCAAGTCACTATTCAGTTGGCTGACCGCTCAATCAAAGTTCCTAAGGGAGAGATCAATGACGTTCTCATACGGGTGGGAGAATTCATTTACCCAGTCGATTTCATTATCTTAGAGACACAACCTGTGTCTAATCCTAGGTCCCAAACTCCCGTCATCTTAGGAAGACCGTTCCTAGCAACCGCAAATGCAATCATAAATTGTAGAAACGGATCCATGAGACTGACTTTTGGGGATATGACCAAGGAAGTCAATGTTTTCAACCTAGGTAGGCATCCCTACGATGTGACCGACCAACCCTTTGAGGTTAACTTCATTGAGAACATGACGAGTGAGCATAATGAGGAGATCACACTTGAGTCAGAGGAAGAGGAAGATTTAGAAGCAAGTGATCTCAGCCTTGATGAGATTGAATGGGAATCAAATCTGAGTTCTATAGAGATGGGAGATTCTAGCTTAACTCCTCCACCCATCGAGCCAACTCCTTCTTTGGAGTTAAAAACCTTGCCTAAACATCTTAAGTATGCCTATCTAGGTGAACAAGAGACGTTACCGGTCATACTTGCATCTAATTTGACCAATAGGCAAGAGGAGGACCTGCTGGCAACCCTTAGGAGACATAGGGAAGCCATTGGTTGGACTATGGCAGATATCAAGGGACTGAGCCCTACGATAGTCCAGCATCGTATTCACTTAGAGGAAGGGGTTAGACCGAAGAGAGATCCACAGCGTAGGCTAAACCCACTCATGCAGAAGGCTGTACACGCCGAAATAGTGAAACTGTTAGATAATGGGATCATTTATCCCATTTCCGATAGCGAATGGGTTAGCCCAATGCATGTGGTCCCTAAGAAGTCCAGCTTTACTGTGGTAGAGAACGACAAGCATAAGTTAGTGCAAACACGATTGCCTATCAAGGTAAGAGTATGCATAGACTACCGCAAGTTGAATGCAGCCACTAGGAAGATCATTTTCCCCTCCCTTTCATTGACCAAATGCTGGAAAGATTAGCCGGTCATGAGTATTACTGCTTTTTGGACGGATATTCGGGATATAACCAAATCCCTATAGCACCGGAGGACCAAGAGAAGACAACGTTCACATGTCCATTTGGGACATTTGCCTACCGTCGAATGCCTTTCGGCTTATGCAATGCCCCCGCCACATTCCAACGTTGTATGTTAAGCCTGTTTTCAGATATGGTCGAGCGTTTCTTAGAGATTTTCATGGACGACTTCTCCGTCTATGGGAATTCATTTGACCAGTGTCTCCATCACTTGGAGCTAGTACTGAGTAGGTGCACCGAAAAGAACTTGACCCTCAACTGGGAAAAGTGTCACTTCATGGTGCAGCATGGAATTGTCCTAGGTCATGAGATATCTAGGGAAGGGATTAAGGTAGACAAGGCCAAGGTGGAGATAATAGCCAAGCTTCCACTTCCACGATGTGTGAAAGACATTCGGTCTTTCTTAGGACACGCTGGGTTTTATCGTAGGTTCATTAAGGATTTTAGCAAAATTGCTAGACCCTTACAAACCTTCTAGCTAAAGACGTGCCCTTCATCTTTGATGATAGGTGCAATAGTGCGTGGGAGAAATTGAAAGTGGAACTTATCTCTGCTCCTATCATCTCACCTCCGGACTGGTCCAAGCCTTTTGAGATCATGTGCGATGCCTCAGATTTTGCGATAGGTGCTGTCTTAGGACAGCGTAAGGATAGCAAGCAGCACGTGATCTATTATTCGAGTAGGACGCTCAATGACGCCCAAATGAACTATACTACAACCGAGAAGGAATTCTTGGCAGTAGTGTTCGCTTTGGAGAAATTCCGCCCATACCTACTTGGGACCAAGACCACGATTTTCACTGACCATTCTGCACTTCGATACCTTATGCTTAAAAAAGATGCGAAGGCCCGACTCATTCGTTGGATCCTTCTCCTTCAAGAATTCGATCTCGAAATTCGAGATAAAAAAGGTGTCGAAAATGTCGTAGCTGACCATCTCTCTCGTGTGCCAAACGCACCTTCTGACGAACTGCCCAGCAATGACAATTTCCCCGATGAACAACTTCTAGCCATCTCTAAGGAGTCATGGTTTGCTGACATAGTAAATTACTTAGTCACAAACCAAACACCACCTAATTGGTCTAAACAGGATAGATACCGATTCTTGTCTCAAGTTCGGTATTACATGTGGGAAGATCCTTATCTTTTCAAATATTGTAGCGACCAAATCATTAGGAGATGTGTCCCCGACGAGGAAACTAGAAGCGTTCTAGCTTTTTGTCATGAGTTCGCTTGCGGTGGACATTTTGGTCCCCGCAAAACTGCCGAGAAAATTCTGTAAAGTGGCTTTTATTGGCCAACCGTGTTTAGAGACGCATTTGAGTATTGCAAAACTTGCGCAAGATGTCAAATGATAGGAAGAATTTTCAAACGAAATATGATGCCCCTAAATCCTATTCTAGAAGTAGAACTTTTCGATGTCTGGGGCATCGATTTTATGGGACCCTTCCCTAATTCGTTTGGGCACCAATACATCTTGTTGGCCGTAGACTACGTGTCAAAATGGGTTGAAGCTGTCCCTTGCAAGACAAATGATAACAAAGTTGTTGTCAAATTCTTGAAAGATAATATCATCTCACGCTTTGGAATCCCTCGAGCCATCATTAGTGACAATGGCACACATTTTTGCAATAGAACTTTTGAAGCTCTTATGCGAAGATATGCCATAACTCACAAGTTGTCTACGCCCTACCATCCTCAAACTAGCGGACAGGTAGAAGTTTCTAATAGGCAAGTCAAGCTCATTTTGGAGAAGACCGTGAATCAGAATAGGAAGGACTGGTTCACCAAACTGGTAGATGCCCTATGGGCATATAGGACTGCCTTTAAGACGATTCTAGGAATGTCTCCCTACAGATTAGTCTTTGGAAAGGCTTGCCACCTTCCTGTTGAACTAGAGCACCAGGCCTTATGGGAAATTAAGGAGCTAAATTTCGATTTAGATCAGGCCGGTGAGTTTCAGAAATTACAAATTTCTGAACTAGAGGAGTTGAGGAATGATGCATACGATAATGCAAAGATTGCGAAGGATAGGGTTAAGGTTTTTCATGATAAATCCATCACGAGAAAAACTTTTGTCCAAGGACAAAAAGTTTTACTCTATAACTCTAGACTTCATCTCTTTCCTGGCAAGTTGAAGTCAAGATGGACAGGGCCCTTCATTGTTAAGACTGTGTTTCCATACGAAGCCATAGAGATCTACGACCCAAAAAATGGCAATGCATTCAAGGTAAATTGTCAACGTCTTAAAATCTTTTTGGAGTCAGTACCGGAAGTAAATGCAGCCATGGGTCTTTTTGACCCACTGTATCGGTAACTATATCTTTCTGCCACTTCATGCATCCATGCATTTCATTCATACATTAGGGACAATGCATGAAACAAGTGTGGGGGAAGGGTATGTAATACATTTAAAAAAAATCTAAAAACAAAAAAAAATTATAAAAAGGATAATACTTTGACTTATTTTTTGAAAGAAATCTAAGTTAGTTTTAAGGATTAGGAAAATCATGATTAGGATTTCTAAAAACTTGGTCAAAATAAATAAATTGTTTAAATTTTAGGTATAGGAGGAGAAATTGAATAAGTAGTTAGTCTTAATTTTTACCTTAATGAAATATGCATACCTAATGCATATCTAGGATTCTAAGACAAAGACCCTTGTGCCTCATAAAAAATAAAAAAATAATAATAATTTTCAATCACTAATTAAGCTGGATACATGTGCCTCATGAAGCATAAGTATTCACGCCTAAAGGTGAGTTAATAAATAAAATCCTTAGTTTTGTGGCCTAGTTCACTCGAATTTGAGTCCGCGGGGTGTTTTCTCACCTGGTGCCCTAAGACCGACTGGTTTGGGAGTCATCGACTTTAAGTTCGCTATATGGGTGGATTAGAAAGCCTAAATTAAAGAAATATTATACATGTATTAACACATCTAATAGTCAATTAGTTAGGTATGAGGGCCTCAAGAAGCCTTGATACTTATACGAAAGAAAATTAGATGAGTTATACATGCCAAAAAATAAATAAATAAAAATTATTAACACATCTATTAGTCGATTAGTTAGGTATGAGGGCCTCAAGAAGCCTTCATACTTACACGAAAGAAAATTAGATGATGTTATAAAAATAATAAAGAGGCATGAGAGTCCAAGTTAAGGAATTCCTAGATTCACAAGGGTGCGTATGACTTTTGGTAACGAAAAAGACTATACAAACATTCAATTTTAATCCTTACCTAAAATGGATAACAATTTACTTTATAATGACTAAGTTTAAGAATGAATAAAAATGATAATCCTAAAACTTATAGACTACTTAGTCTCTTCAAATATAAGTCAAATATTTTCCTTTTTATGGATTTTGTGGGTGTAATCCGCTGAAAACCCTCACGAGACAACACTCGTCCTCTAGGGTAACCTAGGGGTTTAACGACTTGTTGCACACGCTAAGTGCAACCGTGATTCCTACGAAAGTGAGTTAGTTAGATTAGATTTTCTTTTTCTTTTGATTTTTACTCGAGGACGAGCAAAAAGATAAGTGTGGGGGTGTGATTAGTAGTAAAAAATGCATAATTGTCATCATATTTACCATCACATTTGCACATTTATTCATATTATAATGCACATTTATTAATATTTTGTTATTTAATGTGTGCAGGCCTCGAATTATTATTTTAATAATAAATAAAGCTTAAAAGAGCCCAAAAGCCCAGATCCAAGCCCATGTTTGAAGCCCAGGGGCAAAAGCGCAATTACAAGAAGTCAAAATGCAAATACAAGGGCTAAAAGTTGCAAATATCAAAGATAAGGGAAGGATAGACTTCTATCCAACCCTAAACACTTGCAGGATGAGGATAAAAGCCCAAGATAAGAAGAAAATTCGTGGATAGAAGATTTGGGATATTTGAGATCAAGGTAACTTGATTACTAAGTTATCTCGAAAAATTCAGAATAAATAGCCAGGATGCAGCTTCCAGAAGCAGGCGCCCAAACGGATGGACCAGAAGAAGCCACGCGCCAAAGCGCGTGGCCAGATTCCAAAGAAATGCCGCAGATCTGCGGCAAAAGCCCAGATTCTGCGGCATTTTGGATGAAGTTGACTACCAACTTTCGTGTGCGATCTTATCCGGGACTCTATCACCTTCTGCACTATAAATATCCCTGCAGGCGCAGCAGAGAGGGCATCCAGAGACGTATTAGGGTTTTCTTTTAGCCATTTTCTTTAAATTTCTGCAAGATTGTAACTTTCATTTCATGTACGTTGTGGAGAAGAAGGAGCTTTGTAATTGGAGGATTATTCTGCAATAAAGGTTACCTTTTCCCATTTAATTTTCTGTATTTAGTTTTATTTTATTTCTGTGATCTCTCTGGTTTGGTTTCTAATCATCGATCTTCTGATTTGTTTTCTTTCTTTCTTTCTCTAATCTCTCTTATTAAACAATAAAAAAATATAAATTGAAAAGATAAAAAAATGATGATGAACTAATTCTCTCTAGTGGTTTGCTGAAATTCTTAAAGCAACCCTAGAGCAGTTAAGCCTTGATCAGATTGATGACCATCTCTAGAAACCCTAGGTTTAATAAAAACTTTTCTTGAAGATTAAACAAGATAACATAGATTCTTAATCTAGGTTGCATATTAAAAAGACTTTTCATGATTTCAAACTTAAGAACTAGGACAGCATAAATTTAAGATTCATCTTCTATTAAGCTGTACCTAGATGTTAGGATAAATCATAGTTTGGCTTTTAACTAATGTAACTTAGTTAGAATCTGGTATTGATTTTTCTTACTTGAATTATTCTTAATAACCTAGGGTGAATTACATACATCTCAAGATGAAGATCAATCTCCTTAACTTGCAATAGGGTTGTGGTAGAAAATCAGCAAAACCACGTCTTTCATATCATATATTCTCAATCTAATCTCTTTTCTCCTATTTTTGAAGATACAGAGGAATCGAGTCGAAAAGCTTGCATCGCATCCTTCCCTGAGGATCACGACCCGCTTAAGCCCTTTGCTACAGCGGATAGCATTGAGAACAAAAGAATTCTAAACTTTATTTCTCTCATTCACAAATTCTTTAAATTCTCAATCAAATTTTGGCGCCGTTGCCGGGGAAGGAACGGCACGATTTCCTCGTTCTAATCATTCTTTATTCTTTCTGTTTGCAGATACAGAGAACAGGAAAACAGAGCAGTAGCAAGGACATACAGCAACCCAGTGCCTCTGCTCTCTAAGGAATAAGAAAATCATAATTAGGATTTCTTACACTTGGTCAAAATAAGATGACTTGTTTGATTTTTAGGGTTAGGAAGAAAATTTGTGAAAGTAATTTAGTCTTGATCTTTACCTTGATGAAATATGCACACTTGATACACTTACACACTTAGGTTTCAAAAAAAAAAAAAAAAGACTCTTATGCCTTATAAAAAAAGAAAAAAAATTTATATATGTATAAAAAAATAAACAAATCCAATTATTGATTAGCTAGGTGCTTTGGCCTAAGCAAGCCTTGGTATTTATGCAAAAGATAATTAGATAAGTTTGGAATATATATATATATATATATATATATATATATATATATATATATATATATATATATATATAAATCCTCTAATTAAGCTGGGTATTTATGCCTCATGAAGCATAAGTATTCACGCCTAAAAAGGGTACATTTTATAAATAAAAACCTTGGTTTCGTGGCCTTGTCTGCTCGAGTGTTTATGCCCATAGCGGTGTTTTCTCACCTGGTCCCCTAAAACTGTCCGGTTTGGGTGTCACTGACTAAAGGCTCGTTACATGGGCAGATTTGAAAGCCTAATGGAATTGAGGAATAAATACCACAAAAAAAATAAATATAAGGCATAGGAGTTAATGTTAAAGAACCCTTAGTCAAACTTCACAGTCACGATGGTGCATATGACTCGGGATAAAGTAATAGACTAAATGAGAAATACAATTTGACTCCTCACTTTGATTGATGGCATGTTTTTGAATAGAGACTAAGTGTAGGAATGAAAAATTTGATATTCCTATAACTTATAGATTACTTAAACTTCTACAAATATACTTCAAATATTTTCTCCTTTCAAAATGCTTTTCGAGAAGACTAACATTTTTTTTCTTTCTTTATGGATTTTGTGGGTGCAATCCACTGAAAACCCTCATAAGACAAAACTCGTCCTCTAGGGGTAACTTAGAGGTTTAACGGCTTGTTGTACATGCTCAGTGCAATCGAGTGACCTGCGAAAGTGGTCTAATAATTGATTAGGATTAGTTTTGATATTTTGCTCGAGGGCGAGCAAAAGATAAGTGTGGGAGTGTGATCTGTCACATATATTGTACATACATTGTCACATTATCATACTTTTTGTCTAATAAATCCTATTAATAAGTCTTATTCTTCTTTGTTAAATGTAGGCCCATTGCTAAAAGAAAGAAAAGAGAAACAAGCCCAAAAGCCCATCAAATTCTGATTTAATTCAGAATAAATTCGAAATCAAGGAATCAGGGCAAATCTTGGCATATCAGAGAGGTTGAAAATCGGTTGAAATAAATCTTCCCAAATCAAGCGGTTGAAGCCAAAAATCAAAGGCTGTTTCGTCAAATCCTGGAGCTGAAACGAGAAAACCAGTAGAAGATATGGGCGAATCAACAAACCGGGGAGTCCAACCATTTGGGTGTGGCCACCTGGCCACACCAGTGCCGCGAAAACGCGGCCCAAGCCGCGTTTTCGCGGCTTGGTTAGGGTTATTGGGGGATCGTTTCTCCCCCAATCTTCCTACGACCTCCCCTCTCTGATTTTTCCCTATAAATACCATTTTCAACAGAGAAGAAGGGAGCGAAGACTAGGATTAGAATTTTTGTTTATTCTTTAAGGTTTAGGCTCTTTGTTGGATAGTACAAAAGTTGTACCTTTGTTTTATAATTTGTAGTTCAGTGCAAAACCATTGAGAGAGAGGAATTGAGTTATTGTACTCTGAAGATTGAAGTGACATCAATACAAGAATCAAGCTACATTTTCTTCCACTCATTTTACGGTATGTTGTGCTTTAGTTACTTGCATTATTCTTTGTCTTCCATGAGTAGCTAAATCAGTTTTCTGGGCTCACTATTACTCCTATCTCTGACCCCTCTTCTTTTCGAATGGTTTTGATGAAAAGACCCAATGAATCATTTGCATGCCTAACTTAAGCCTTTCTTCTAGAAAGTGTTCTTGAAGGCACATGAGGATGGGTTTGGACTTTAAACTTCTACTTCTTTTAAAAAAAATGTCTCTTGAACTTGTTTTTATTTCATACTTGAACTTCTTGATGATTTAACATTTAATTCGAGATGATTTCTTAAAGAAAATAATTAACTTTTCCAACCATCTTATGTGCTTTACTTAAAACTTTCTAAAATCAATCTTAAGTGTTTGCTTATGATCAAGTTGAGGCACTAAAGATTTCAATAGAAGAACATATCATTGAGTAGTGAGATAGTGAGCCCAGATTTTCTTCTTTATTAAAAAACAACAAATCACTTTTTAAACTTTATACAAAACTCACCTTTTCCAAAGCCTTCTCTAAATTTGCAACTTTTCTTTTAACCATCTCCATTCTCTCCATTTTCTTTTTCAACTTAAAAGAAAGACACCAACTTCACTCTTTGTTATCTAACAAAAACACTGAAAAGCTTCTATCGCATTCCTCCTCGTGGACACCACCCTTAGCCCAAGGCTACACGGTAATTCTTTTATATCTTTGATTTTACAATCAAAACCCTCACGAGACAAAACTCGACCTCTAGGGCTGGTTTAACGGCTTATTGACCATGCTCAGTGCAATCGCGTGACCTGCGAAAGTGGTCTAATAATTTCTTAATCTTAGTTTTGATGTTTTGCTCGAGGACGAGCAATAGCTAGGTGTGGAGGTGTGATCAGTCACTGATACTGCATATTTATTTTCACATTCTCATATTTATTATTTAATAAACTCTGTTTTTAATTCTATTTACTGTCTAAATTATATGTGGGCCTTTACTAAAGGAGAGGGAAGAGAAACGAGCCCCAAAGCCCATCAAAATTCTTATTTAATTCAGAATTAATTCAAATCAACGATCAAGGCAAATTAAAGAAGATAAAACCAGTTAAAAATCTATTAAATCGGATCTTCACAAATCAAGTGGTTAAAGCCGAAGATAAAAGGAGATTCGTCAAATCCAGGACCCAAAACTAAAAATCCAGCAAAAGATAAAAAAAGATTATAAAAACCAGGAACCTGCACTCCCCGGGTGTGGCCATCTGGCCATACCCAGGCCACGAAATGCGGCCAAAGCTGCATTTTCACGGATATCTTATGGAATTAGAGGGAGCGTTAGCTCCCCCTATCTTCAGACGCTCTCCCCTTTTTGGTTTTTGCCTATAAATACTAGGATTTCTGAAACCACAGGGGACGATTCAGCAAAGAATAGAAGCTAGGTCATTCTTTAGTCTATAACTTCAGTTTTTAGTTTCTTTTTATGTAACTGAGAGGAGAGGAGAGTTTCATGGAGGAATGGGAGCAAGATTATGCTGAGGGTGACACCGATGTAAGTAAGTCTCTTCATTTATTGTTATTTAAATCGAATCGAAGTTTCTTTTTCTTCTTTATTATTTTTTTATTTGCTTTCCTCTGATGTGTTTGTAATCTAAGTGAATTTGATAGCCTCGAGACTGCTTCACCATTGCAGGTGCCCTTGATGGCCTATGGTGATGAACAATCATTCTTTTGTTAGTTTTGCTTACCCTTTTATTCATAGTGTAGATCGGAAACAGGGAAGATCCTACACGCCATGCTTGATCGCCTTCAAGGACTAGGTAAGTCATAGCGACGGATCCATGGTAAATGAGCACTGAAGAGGTAAGTAAGAATTTTTAGTTTCTTTCTTTAATTCTTAGTTTAGAATTCAACTCCAAAACTAACATTCTACTCTTTATTTAGTTTTTCCGTTTCTTTTGTAAATAAAACAACAACAACAATGTCACCATCTTTTCTTTTATCATCTTCTTCACATCTTCTGACTTAACCTTTTTGTTTTCTTTTTCTAAAATTGAGAAGAAACTCCTAACATGTTTTTGTAAACTCAAAAGGAAAAAGAACTTAACGCTTTCATCGCAGTCTCTCCTTGTGGATTACGACCTGCATAGCCACTTGCTATAGCGGTAGTAATAAGAACTTACACATTTCATTCCTCATTTCTAAAATATCACTTTTCTTGTGCAGGTTTAAACTCAATCAATTGCTTACACTTATATTTTACATTCATTTCTACTTACTATTAATTTCTAACATCATTTTTACTTATCAGTTTTCACTCTCTAAATGAAGAAGGTAATTGAGCACCTCAACTCATTGTCTAGAGAAATATAGAAGAGAAATTCTAGAGCCCTTCATAGGGAATCCTGATTCACTTCTTGAATTGAGTTGGCCGTTCGCATCATTCATTTTATTAATTGTTGCATTTTTGCGTTATTGACATTAGATTAGTATTACACCTATTCACAATCTCTAGGTGTACTTTCATGTTCTTGACCAAATATCTGCAAAATAGACGCAAGAAATACTAATGCAGAATTAAATATGGTAAATAATAGGCATAAAAATGATGTAAAATATGCATATAAATCTTAAACATAAATGTACTATGAGTTTAGTATCATGCTATAGGTATACCATGCTATTGTTCATATATTTGTTTACCTTTATCTGCTATTTTGTTCTTCGACCTAGAACTGAGTTTGCCTCAAGATTATGGTCAAAAGACATCTTTTGGTGTTTTACTTGTTGGCGCGCTAACATTGTGGATTTTTCTCTACCCCTTTCAAGTTATTCGTCGGTGATCCGTAGAGACGTTGCATGATGGGGACTCAGAGTGGTCATCATTGCAGTTGATAGGTAGATAATATGCTCCGTAGATGAGTCACTTCTTTTGGTATACCTATCATCTTTTGGTATTTTATTCATATGACTTTCTTACTATCGAGAGCCATGTAGTAGTTGTTTATATTTATCAGACTTAGTTTTTGTTTACTTCCATTTAGACATCCTTGTATCTAATGTTGAACTTTATGTATATGATCATGTGCTCTTTTTCTTATTGTATTATAGTTCCTTTGTTTAGTAACAGATATATGAGTTGTTATCTATTTCATACTTCCATTATGTCTGATTTACTCTGATGGTATATCTGCCTGAGTTATATACAATACTATAACGGCTCAAGAGTCCATACCCAGATGGCCATTGGAACGTGGACTTTCGAATCGTTACAGACAGCCTCAAGTTGTACCTCAAATTTCTTCCAGAATCAACTAACTAAAGTCTCCAACTGTGGGGAGAAAGTTACCACCCTCGCATTCATCAACGAGTTGTAAGTTGCTCACCCTCTGTAAAAGCATCTCCTTAAGTACATCATCACCAAGATGAGTGAGATTCTTACATGTGCTCTGTCCTACATCCAACTCGAAGAAGCGATGAAGGCTTCCTTTCACCACCCCGCAAAGCCAAGTGATGGCAGAGGAAATTCGAAGTCTTCCCGTGAAGCATTCCTATCACCCTCCAGATTAACAATGGGGGCAGCCTTCTCACAAGAGGCAAGCGCTTTCGATCACCTCCTTGAGTTCACTGAGAGATGACAGATTGATGGAACGTTTCACTCTGTTAAAGCTCGTGATTAATGAATTCTACAATATAATCAAAGATTAACCATGGGTCAGACGCCCAAGACCACTCCAACACAATCATTCAATTCCTGGGTCGGAGGAGCACTGCTCCTACCATGAATACAAGCAACACTAGATCATCCACTGCTGGGCCCTCCGGAAGAACCTAGAAGAGCTCATAAAACAAGACTTTCTTAAGAATACGTCCTCACCTCGGAAGCTGCATCAGGACATCTGAACATCCAACCTCCAAGGGAGCAGCACATAATCACAAAATACAAGGTGATCAATTGATTTTCCAAACCACTTACAGGGGATGTACCACCTTCTAATTTCAATTCAAGTATTGCATTTCTAAATAAATTATTATTTTATTCTCCTAACCATACATCCCTCCATTGCAGTGCTCGCATCCTTAACATACAACTGTCCTCTCGCCCTGAAGATGGAGACAACCAACTCGAGGCAGCAATTAGATTGTTCCACAATGTACATCCGTCCTTTCGCCCTGAAGATGAAGAAAATCCACTCGGAGGCAGCAACGAGACGTTTCACAACATACAACAGTCCTCTCGCCCCAAATATAGAGACAACCCATTGGGAGATAGTGATCGGTCAGTGATATTGTATATTTATCATTACATTCCCGTATTTATTTATAATATCTTCTTTTTAATATTATTTTTGTCTAAATTTGCACAGGCCTTTACTAAAGGAGATGGAAGAGAAAACGAGCCCACAAGCCCACTGAAATTCAGATTAAATCAAAATCAAGAATTGGGGTAAATTTTCGCTGAAGATCAGAGCAAATCAGAGAGGTAACACTAAATGAAAACCGACTAAATTCATATTTTTATGAATCCATTTCGGTTAGCTGAAGATCAACAGTGATATCGTCAAATCCAAAGCCAACGCTGGGAAACCAGTTTGATAAAAGGAGCCAACAATAAAACAAGAAGCTGAACCCCCGGTGTGGCCACCTGGCCACACCCAGGCTATGGATCCAAGGCAAAAGTCACAGATCTGTGGCAATCTAGAGAGATATGGGGGAGCGTTTGCTCCTCTATTTTTAGATGCTCTCCCCCTTTCAATTTTGCTATAAATACCTGTAAATAATGAGGCCACAGGGGACAATTAGGCAGAGGTAGATTCTTAGGCTAGTTTTCATTCTAGTTTAGTGTAGATTTTTTTTATTTAATGTAATTTTTATTCTTTGTAAACATAGGATAGACTGATATTCATGTTAGTAAGAAAGAGAGATTTATGTTGCGAGTGATACCGATGTAATCTTTCTTCTTTTTTTCATCGTTTCTCTATGCAATCAAAAGGTAACTTGTTTATGTTCTTTTTCCTCTTCTTATACTTATATTCTTTTTGGTTTCGATGATAATCCAAGTGAGTCTTATAGCATTGGTATTGCCTTGCCTTTGCGAGTGACATTGATAGCTCATGATGATAGATTCCTCCATAAAATCGGTATCATTTCATGCTTGCTCGTCAAAGTTCTTGATGATGTAATGTGGATGGAGGATTGAGTTTAATCTTATAGGCTATTTGCTGATCGTCTCTGGATCTAGGTAAACGTGCCAAAGATTCAAGGTAAATTATCGGCTAAAAGAAGTAAGTTTCCTTTCCTTCTTTCTTCTGATTTCTTAGTGTAGAACACACAACTTCAGTCACCAACACTTTACTCCTTTTATTTCTTTTCTTTAACTTAGTTCTCCATTCTCCAACAATCACCATCATCTTCTATCTATCACTTTCACTAATTAACATAGCTTTATTTTCCTTTTCTTTCTAAAGAACAAAGAAGAACTTTTAGACATTCTTAGTAATTTAAAAGAAACTTACTAAAAGCATCCATCACAAGTCCCTCCTTGTGGATCACGACCGGTATAGACACTTGCCATCATGGTAGCATTGAGAACTTGCACAATCTATTCTTTAAATCTAAACTTTTTTTCTTCGTGCAGGTTTTATCTTAATAAAATTTTGGCGCCGTTGCCGGGGAGGGAGAGTAAGTAACTCCTTTTTTATTTACTTTATTCGTTAACTTTCTACTCTGTTTTGGTGTGCAAGTACTAATTTTTGGATTCTAACAGCTGCAGGATATAAATAACAGTATTGTGCCTCTGCTCTAGAAAGCATAGCACAGTTGCTCTTTACATTGTCGCAGAAACGCGGCCAAAGTCGCGTTTGCGCGGCAATCAGAGTAAACTACTCACTCTGTTTTATTGCCGGTTGCTCGAATTGAAAATTTTAGCATTCTGCAGTATTTAATTTCCCTGTTTAACTTACTCTGCACACTAAATTAATTCAACAGTAACTTGGTGTTTGTAAACGCTAAAAATGGTTTATACTTTGCATTTAAGCACATGTCTATTTTGTTACATTTTCTATTTACTGTTAAAGAGTGCTGGAGCCAAGGTGTGTATGCATAGCATTTAGTATAGGGTTCATTCTTGTATGAAATATTGCTTGAGTGTTATTTTTTTGCTATATACTTGTACATTGTACTAAATTGAATTAAGGGCATATCCTTAAACAAGATAAGAAGAGAAGTTATTACCCTCCCTTAGCCCCTAAACAATCTTTTCACTCACTAATCCAAACCTAACTAAAACTGAGTAGACATTTGCCCTAGGGATATCTCGGACTCAATTGAAAACTGACCTAAGGGGGAATTTGATTAGAATTTGACCCTTACCAAATCGGTATCAAAAGGTCAGAGATTGAGAGGCGAAACCTCGAAGGCTAGTGGTTTGGCTTAATTAGGCCCGTCGCTTTTAGCACGAATATCTTCCACCAATCTTGCCCTGATCTGACCGATTAACTTGTGGTCAAATTCTGCAACATACCCCCTGGACAGTCTAACCAGTTAGGAGTTGTCTAGGTCTAAAGTCTACTCTAACTTAGGCTTGATTTTTGGTTCCTTTTTGTTTGTTTTTTTGTTTGCTTGTTTTTGACTTTGTCTTTGACATTTTTGTGATATGGATTACAATTATAATCATCCCAATGCATGTAGTGATCCATACTTCACACCGACCTCTTTTGACTCGGATATTATCAATCCGGCAATTCATTACTTTAACCAACCAAGTATGTCAGATTGGACTTATCTGAATCAATATATGCTCCAGTCCCAATATTATAAACAAGATTGGAACAATCATCAGTATTCTTCATAGAATCAATGGGGATACAACCACCCGAGTCATGTGGTCAACCACCTTACCAACATCCAGTTTTGTATACTCCTTTTTCTGAACAACCGATAGAAGAACCAATTAACTGGGAAGATAGGATGGAAGCCTTAGAAGAGCTCAAGTGACAAATCTAAAATCCAACGGACTCACAAGCCTATCAAGATTTTTAAATTCATGATCCTTACTCTATTTCTCAAGTTCCACCACAAGAAGAAGAACCTACAGACTTAAGATTGGAGTATGGAAAACTTGATTCAGTCTAAAAATAATTTTTCCTAATCTTTCAATAGGCTAGAGCACAAATGAGTCGTTTGATTAGCATAGTAAAAAATAGGAATGAGAAAACTCTACCTAACATATTTTTGACCATTCCTAATTGCCCTAGCCATATTGATAGGAACGAAGAATCATGGTATCTTGAAGACTTTAACCAAGATACAATTTCATCACACAAACTTGAACTTGACCAATTCTAAACCTTAGACAAATTGACAAATTTTCCATTTAATAAGATTGAACTTGAATGTAAATGTGACCCCGATCCCCAACCATGTGATTCAGGTCTCATCTTCGAATCTATGTTGACTCCAGTATCTTTACCCAATTTGGACCAATTTCCCGAGTTAACATTTATTCCCATACCAGTAGATCTAGAAACTGAATCACCAATTTTGGATAGTTACATTTCATTTATTAAAAAGGAATATGAATTTCATTTCTTTGATTTGGACCCAACTATTGAACCAATACCGACTCTCGAACCTATACTTGATTTTCTCGAGTTAGTAATGGTTCTCGAACCTATCACTCTTGAGCCCAAGTTAACCATTCCACAAAGACACATTCTTTTGTTAGATATAGGTATATATACAATAATGACTCGGTGATGATTTCTCCAGATTGGTCATATGAAAGAGATAATTTTCATGAAAGGATCTTGCATGATCCTATTCATATTGAAAATTGTAAATATGTAAATAAAAAGAGATCATCAAAAGTGGATTTCAAGATAATTCATGTCATTTAGATTGGGTAGAAATGACTAGTCCAATCCGACCACCACCAGAACCACAACCATAAGGTAACATGTTTCCTTCCCTTTCTTCTTTTTCATGCATATATGCATTCATTCATACATTGAGGACAATGCATGAGATAGGTATGGGGGAGAGTTCTAACATAACATAGGTTTTATTTTTTATTTATAAAAAAATAATAATAACATTTTCTTTGCTTTTAAAAACTTTTTAAAAAGAGAAACAATATTTTGACCTATTTTTTGTAAGAAATTAAGTTAATTTTAAAGAATAGGAGAATCATAATTAGGTTTTCTTATAGTTAGTCAAAATAAAAGTATTTGTTTTATTTCTTAGGTTAGGAAGAATGTTTGAAAAAGTAATTTAGTATTGATTTTTACCTTGATGAAATATGCATGCTTTATACACTTAGATACTTAGGATTCAAAAACAAAGATTCTTATGCCTTATAAAAAAAAGAAAAAGAAAAAATGAAAAAGAAATATATATATATATACATATATATATATACATATATATATACATATATATATATATATATACATATATATATATATATATACATATATATATATATAGGTCTGTTTGGTTGTCGTAACTGGCCGTAATTCGTAGTTGTAATTGTAAAGTCTTTTACAATTGTAAATGAGTTACATGTATGTAAATTTTACGGTGTTTGGTTGGTAATATAAATTGTAAAGTGGGAAAGTGTATTGTACTTTTCGGTGTTTGGTTGTCGTAATGTATAAGTCGTAAGTGAAAAAGTTGACCACAAAATTAACTATTTGGTGATTTTAAAGTTTTATTACTGCAAATAAATATTAAAAAAGTTAAATATTAAAATTTTTTAATATTAATATAAAAATATAATACAAATTTGTATGACCACAAATTAACTGTAACTGGGCGGTAAGTGAGTGGTAACTGGGTTGCAAGTGAGTGTTAGTTGAGTTACGTAAGTCTTTTACGAATTACGGTCCAAACAAACGCCGTAGTTGTAACTGGGTAGTAAGTCATTTACGAATTACGGAGTTTTATGCGAAACAAACGGCCCCATAATCCTCTGATTAAGCAGGGTATTTGTGTCTCATAAAGCATAAATATTCACGCCTAAAAGCGGTCCATCTTATAAGTAAAAATCCTTAGTTTTGTGGTTGTATTTGTTCGAGTCCTTAAGTCCTTGAGGGTTTTCTCACCCGGTGCCCTAAGACCGTCCGATTTGGAGTCACCGACGTAAGAGTCGTTACATGGGCAGAGTAGAAAGCCTAATAGAACTAAGAAATAGTACCACCAAAAATATGAAAAAGGCATAAGAGTTAAAGTTAAAGACTCGCGAGTCAAAATATCATCGTCACGAAGGCGCCTATGACTTAGGTTAAAATAATAAACTAGATAAGATATATAGTTTAACTCCTTATCTTGATTGATAACAAGTTTTGAATAGAGACTAAGTTTAGGAATGAAATTTTCGATTTTCCTATAACTTATAGATTACTTGAACTTTTACAATAATACTTCAAATATTTTCTCTCTTTTTCAAATTGCTTTTCAAAATACCTAACACTTTGCTTCGCTTTCTTTACGGATTTTATGCATGTAATACACTAAAAATCTTCATGAGACAAAACTCATCCTTTAGGGGGTAACTTAGAGATTTAACAGCTTGTGGCACATGTTAAGTGCAATCGTGATTTCTAGGGAAGTGAGTTAGACTAGGTTATTTGTTTTAACAGCTCTATTTTATTTGTTTTGCTCGACTCGAGGATGAGCAAAAGATAGGAGTGGGAGTGTGATCAGTTACTGATATTGCATATTTGTCGTCACATTTCCATATTTATTTTATAATAAACTCTGCTTTTTAATATTATTTTTGTCTAAATTTGCGGAAGCCTTTACTAAAGGAGATAGAAGAGAAAACGAGCCCAAAAGCCTACTAAAGTAAGATTAAGTCAAAACAAGAAATGAGGAAGATGTTCAGCTAAAAATCAGAGCAAATTAGAGAGATAACACCAAATGAAAACTAGTTAAATTCAGATTTCTTATGAATCTATTTCGGTTAGCTAAAGATCAACAGTGATATTGTCAAATCCAAACCCAAAACTGTGAAACCAGTTAGACAAAAGGAGCCAACAATAAAACAAGAAGTTGCACCTCTCGGGTGTGGCCACCTGGCCACACCCGGCAGCGGATCCGCGACAAATGCTGCCGATCTGCAGCAATATAGAGATATATGGGGAAGCGTTTGCTCCCCTATCTTCAGACGCTCCTCCCTCCCATTTTCTGCTATAATGCCTATAAATTCTGAGGACGATTAGGCAGAGATAGATTCTTAAGCTAGTTTTCATTCTAGTTTAGTGTAGGTTTTCATTTTTATTTTAATGTAATTTTTATTCTTTGTAAACATATGGTAGAGTGAGATTCATAAAAGTAAGAGAGAGATTTATATTGAGAGTGACACCGATGTAATCTTTCTCCTTTCTTTCATCGTTTCTCTATGCAATCAAAAGATAACTTGTTTATGTTATTTTTCTTCTGCTCATACTTGTCTTCTTTTTGGTTTTGATAACAATCCAAGTGAGTCTTATAGCATCGGTATTGCCTTGCTTTTGCGAGTGCCACCGATAGCTCATGATGATGGATTCTTCCTTAAAATCTGTATCATTTCATGCTTGCTCGTCGAAATTCTTGATGATGTAATGTGGATGGAGGATTGAGTTCAATCTTATGGGCTATGTGCTGATCGCCTCTGAATTCAGGTAAACATGCCAAAGATCCAAGGTAAGTTATCGACTAAAAGAAGTAAGTTTTCTTTCCTTCTTTCTTTTGATTTCTTAGAGTAGAATACACAACTTCAATCACCAACTCTTTACTCCTTTTATTTCTTTTCTTTAACTTAGTTCTCCATTCTCCAACAATCACCATCATCTTCTATCTATCACTTTCACAAATTAACATAGCTTTATTTTCTTTTTCTTTCTAAAGAACAAAGAAGAACTTTTAACCATTCTCAGTAATTTTAAAGAAACTTACTAAAAGCTTCCATCGGATGTCACTCCTTATGGATTATGACCAGCATAGCCACTTGCTATCATGGTAGCATTGAGAACTTGCATATTCTATTCTTTAAATCTAAACCACTATTTTCTTTTTGCAAGTTTTACCTTAATAAGGCAACAACAAGATTGCTTCACAACATACAATCATCCACCCATCCCGAAGATAGTAACAACCCACTCGGAGGTAGCAATAAGATTGCTCTACAACATACCACATACATCCATACGCCCTGCAGATGGGAGTTCCCTTACTCGAAGGCAGCAAGACTTCTCCGCTGCTGGGACTTCCCCCACTGGAAGAAGTATCTGCACGTCTTGCTGCTGGGATTTTCCCCACTCGGAGATGACAACGCAGACATGCCCACGGGTATTTCTCGATCGTCCTATGGGAATCAAAACCCTTCGTTATTGGATTTTCCCCACTCGAAGCCCCCCAGAAGAACTTTCCCCTCTCAGAGGCCCCCTTGGATATTCTGCTACTCAGATTTCCCCCACTTGGAACACGAACACTAGCCTATGGGCTCCCCTCATCTTAATCTACAGACAGATGACTGCATCCATCCATTGTATTCCGTAGTGGGATTTCCACCACTCGGGGGACAGCTCCGATGTGGGATGTCCCCCATACGGAGGATAACTCCACTGTTGGGCTTGCTTCTACGTTGGAGGTAGCAGATTATTACTCTGGGTTGGGGCCCTATCCAAAAGACACTCCAATCTATTGATGGTTTGCACCCCTACTTTTATGCGGTACCGACGACGATGCGACTGCATGTGTTTAGGTATATCATGAGCATTTCCTTAATCAGATTATCCTATCAATGTACCAACCCCGTGCGGACGTATTCCAATTATTCCCTAGAGAAAAGCGGCGATGGTATGATATTTTAAATTCTTCAATGCTTGAAACCTATACGGCATCGATCAATTTTTTTATCTATGTATCATTGTATGATTGCATGCGCATTTTAACTGCTATACCCATTCCTCGATCTACATACCCCGAGATGGATTAATCCCACTCGGAGGTGATCGGCCACAAATTTTGCATATATATTTGTCACATTCTTATATTTAATATCAAGTAAACCCTATTATTTAGTCTTATTTTTATTTAATAATGTGTAGGCCCATTACTAATGGAGGTGGAAAAGAGATGAGCCCAGAAGCCCACTTTAACTCTGATTTATATCTTAATTAAAGAGGAGATAAATATTCAGGAGGATATAAGTGAATGGAGCTTAAGGTCAACGCATATCAGGGAGGATCTCATAAAATAAATCCGGTTTATTCTGATTTATATGAATAAAAATCGGTTAGGTTAAGGATCACTGATGATCAGATCAAACTAAAGACCTAACAGCAAATCCAGCCAGACAAAAGCAGATAAAAACAAAAGGTATAAAAATCTCCCCCTGGATGTGGCTATCCAAGCCGCAGAAACGCGGCCAAAGCTACGTTTCTGTGGCCATTTGTTTATGATACAGGGAGCATTTTGCTCCCCTATCTTCTTACACCCTCATCTCTCCATTTCACCTATAAATATTGCATTGTTCAGAGCAAAAAGGGAGCGATCAAGCAGAGAATAGAATAGATTTTTGTATAGGTTTAACTTAGGTTTTTCTTTCTCTTTTAAATATAATTTTTATTTTTTTATGCGTTTGAGATCGAAGAATAGTTTCATGGGAGAACAAGAGTGATGCTTGTACTGAGAGTAACACCGGTGTAAGTATTCTTCCTTTCTTTCATTATTATTTAATTCAATCAAAGTTTTTTTTAACTCTTGTTTCTGTTGCTTCTCTCTTCTGTGTTTATGAATCTAAGCAACTCCAATAGTTTTGAAGTTGCCTCACCCTTGTAAGTGTCGTTGATGGCCTATGGTGATGAACAACCATTTCTATGGTAGTATAGCTTGCACCTTCATTTCGCAGTGTAGATCAGGAATGGGGAAGATCTCATCTTTCATGCTTCACTTGCCTTTAAGCAAAGGTACATCGTTGACAATAATTTCAAATAAGTCATCAACCAGAAGAGGTAGGTAAGTTCTTTTAGTTTTTCTTTCTTTCTTTTAATCCTTTAGTTTAGATCACTACCATCTCCCAACTCTTTTATTCACTCTTTTTAATTTCTCTATATAAAATCATTTCATATATTCTCCAACTTCTCAATCTACCACTTTCTTCACAAATTAACATAACTTATTTTTCTTTTCTTTTAAAGAACAAGCGAAGAACTTTAAACAGTTTTAGTAAACTAAAGAGAACTTATGAAATGTTTCCATCGCAAGTCCCTCCTTGTGGATCATGACCCGCATATCCACTTGCTATAGTGGTAGTATTGAGAACCTTTCATGTTTAAAGCTTAATTTCTAAACTATCGTTTTTTGTGTGCAGATTTGAGTTCAATCAAAATTTTGGTGCTGTTGCCGGGGAAGGACGGTAAGTAACTCTTTTTTGTATACTTTATTGATTAACTTTCTCCCCTTTTCTTGGTGTACAGGTTTAATGATAAGGAAATATTTGCTGCAGTGGACATATAAGTGGCCCTAGATTCTGCTCAAGAAAGCAGAGCCCAGAAGCCCTCAGATTTGCTATATTCCTGTGGCAATCTGAGAAAATTATTAACCTATATTTTTTGCAAGTTGACTGAGTTGTAAAGTTTAAATATTTGTAGCTATTTATTTTCTTATTTGACTCACTGTACATACATTTCTAATTCAACAGTACAAGGTTGATTGTAAATGCTAAAAATGGTTTAGATTTTGCATTTAGGCACATGTCTATTTCGTTATATTTTCTATTTACTGTTGAAGAGTGCTGGAGCTAAAGTATGTGTGCATAGCATTTAGTATAAGGTTCATTCTTGTACGAAATATTACTTGAGTGTTACTTTTCTTATATACTTGTACACTGCACTAAACTGAATTAAGGGCTTGTCCTATAAACAAAATAAGGTGAGAAATCATTACTCTCCCTTAGCCCACAAATAATCTCCTCACTCACTAAACTAAGACTAACTAAAGCTGAGTAGACGTTGGTCCTAGGGACATCTCAGACTCATTAGAAGATTGACCTAAGGGGAAGTTGATTAGATTTGACTCTTGCAAAATCGGTGTCAAAGGTTAGGGATTGATGAGGTGAAACCTCGAAGAACAATGGTTTGGCATAATTAGGCATGTTGCTTAGGCACGGATACCTCCCACTGATCTTGCCCCTACCTAGCTGATTATCTTGTGGTCAGATTCAGCAATATACCCCCGTGGACAATCTAACCAGTTAGGAGTCGTTTAGGTCTAAGGTTTACCATAATTTAGGTTAGATTTTTTTTCTTTTCATTTGTTTGTTTATTTGTTTGTTTTTGACATTTTTTGTGTGATTTGGCTTATAAAAACAATTTTTCTAATTTTAATAGTAATCCATATTACACCCCGACCTCTTTTGACTCGGATACTACCAACCAAGCATATCATAACTTTAACAACCAAGTGTGTCGGATTGGTCTTATCCGAATCAATACTTGCCCCAGTCCCAATACTATAAACAAGACTGGAATAATCATCACTACTCTTCATAAAGTTAATGGGGATACAACTCCCCCAAGTCATATTGTCAACCACCATTCCAACATTCAGCCTATAATTTTTCTTTTCTTGATCAACGATAAAGAAAAATCTGAGGCTAAGAAAAGTATAGAAGCCATGATTGAGTCCCAAGAACAAAAGCTGAAAATCAGGGACTCACAATTCCCACAAGACTCCCAAATCTAAGATCCTTACTCGATGTTCCAAGTCCCACAACAAGAAGAAGAACCTATGGACTCAGATAGGAGTATGAAAAATATGATTCAGTCCGAAAATAATTTTTTTCAATCTATCAATAGGCTAGAACCACAAATGAGTCATTATATCAACATAATGAAAGATAGAAATGAGAAAACTCTACCTAACATATGTTTGACCATTCCCGATTGCCCTAGCCATATTGATAGGAACGCAGAATCTTGGTGTCTTGGAGACTTGGTCAACACTTAATTTCATCACACAAATTTGAACTTGTCCAATTCCAAACCTTGGACAAATTAGCAAGTTTTTCATTCAATGGGATTGAACTTGAATATGAATGTGACCCCGATCCCCAACCTTGTGATTCAGTTTCCATCTTCGAATCTATGTTGATTCCGGTATCATTACACAATTTGGACCAATTTTCAGAGCCAACATTTATTCCCGTACCCATATATCTTGAAATTTAATCACCAAATTTGGATAGTCACATTCTATTGATGGGAGAAGAATGTGAATTTCAATTCTTTGATTCGGACTCAACTCTTGAACTAAAACTGACTCTTGAACTAAAAGTTAATTTTCCTGAGTTAGTAATGGTTCCCGAACCTATCACTCTTGAATTCAAGTCAATTATTCCACCAAGTCTTGTTCTTTTATTGGATATACGTATTGACCATAATGACTCAGTTATGATTTTCCAAGACTAGTCATGTAAAGGAAATAAGTTTCATGATAGGATCTTTCATGATCCTATTTATATTGGGGATTGTAATTATATACATAGAAAAGAGGTCAATAAAGGTGGGTTCCGTGAACCACCATATTATCTTGATTGGGTAGCAATGCTTGACTTATTCCGATCACCACCGGAACCACCACCTTAAGATAATATTTTCCTTTCCTTTCTTCTTTTCCATGCGTCTATGCATTTATTCATACATTGAGGACAATGTATGAGATAGGTGTGGAGGAGGGTTCTAAGATAATATAGGTTTTTTTATTTAAAATGAAAATAATTAACATTTTTCTTTCTTAAGAAAAACTTTTTGAAAAGAGAGCAATAATTTGACATATTTTTTGTAAGAAATTAAGTCAATTTTAAGGAATAGGCGAATATAATTAGGATTTCTTATACTTGGCCAAAATAAGATTATTTATTTGATTTCTAGAGTTAGGAAAAAAATTTTAGAAAAGTAATTTTGTCTTGATTTTTTTCTTGATGAAATATGCATGTTTTATACACTTACACACTTAGGGTTCAAAAACAAAAATTCTTATGCCTTATATAAAAAGAAAAAATGAAAAAAAAAATATTTATATAAAAAAATTTCTGATTAAGTAGGGTATTTGTGCCTCAAAAAACATAAGTATTCATACCTAAAAGTGGTCCATGTTATAAAATCTTTAGTTTTATGGCCTTGTTTGCTCGAGTCCTTAAGTCCTTGGGGTATTTTCTCACCCGATGCTCTAAGACTGTCCAGTATGGGAGTTACCGATTAACGGCTCGTTACATGGGCAGATTAGAAAGCCTAATAGAACTAAGGAATAATAGCACTGAATAAATTATAAAAGAAGGCAAAAAAGTTACAGTGAAAGAACCCTTAGTCAAATTTTTACGGTCATGAAGGTGCATATGACTTAGGGTAAAGTAATAGACTAGATGAGAAATACAATATGACTTTTTTCTTTGATTGATAACAAGTTTTTTAGATTAAGTTTAGGAATAAAAAATTCGATTTTCCTGTAACTTATAGATTACTTGAACTTTTATAATAATACTTCAAATATTTTCTCTCCTTTTTAAAATGCTTTACGAAAATACTAACACTTTGTTTCTCTTTCTTTATGGATTTTGTGGGTGTAATCCTCTGAAAATCCTCACGAGACAAAACTCGTCCTCTAGGGGAAATCTAGAGGTTTAACAGCTTGTTGCACATGCTCAATGCAATCGACTGACCTGCGAAAGTGATCCAATAATTTCTTAGGATTAGTTTTGATATTTTGCTCGAGGGCGAGCAAAAGATAAGTGTGGGGGTGTGATCAGCCACTGATTTTGCATATATATTTATCACATTCTCATATTTAATATCAAATAAACCCTGTTATTTAGTCTTATTTTTATTTAATAATGTGCTGGGCCATTACTAATATAGGTGGAAAAAAGATGAGCCCAAAAGCCCACTTTAATTCTGATTTATATCTTAAATAAAGAGGAGATAAAAATTCAGGAAGATATAGATTATTCCAGCTGAAGATCAACGCATATCAGGGAGGATCACATCAAATAAAACGGTTAAATCGGATTTATATGAATCCAAATCGGTTAGCTTGAGGATTACCAAAGATCAGATAAAATTAATGACCTAACAACAAATCCAACAAGCCAAAAGGGGATAAAAACAAAAGATATAAAAACTCCCCCTGGATGTGGCCATTTGGCCACATCCAAGCTGTGGAAACGCGGCCAAAGCGGCGTTTCCATGACCATTTGGTTAAGATACGGGGAGCATTTTGCTCTCCTATCTTCTTACACGTTCACCTCTCCATTTCACCTATAAATATTGCACTGTTCAGAGGAAAAAGGGAGCAATCAAGCAGAGCATTGAATAGATTATTGTATAGGTTTAACTTAGATTTTTCTTTCTCTTTTAAATATAATTTTTATTTTTTTATGTAGCTGAGATCGACGAATAGTTTCATGGGAGAATAAGAGTGATGCTTGTACTGAGGGTGACACAAGTGTAAGTATTCTACCTTTCTTTCATTTTTATTTAATTCAATCAAAGTTTATTTTCTACTCTTATTTTTGTTGCTTCTCTCTTCTGTGTTCCTGAATCCAAACGACTCCAATAGCTTCGAAGTAGCCTCACCCTTGTAAGTGTCGTTGATGGCCTATGGTGATGAATAACCATTTCTATGGTAGTATAGCTTACACCTTCATTTCGTAGTGTAGATCGGGAATGGGAAGATCTCATCTGTCAGGCTTCACTCGCCTTCAAGCAAAGATATATCGTTGACAAGTACTCTAGGTAAGTCATCAACCGAAAGAGTAAGTAAGTTCTTTTAGTTTTTCTTTCTTTTTTTTTAATCCTTTATTTTAGATCACTACCATCTCTCAACTCTTTTATTCATTCTTTTAATTTCTTTGTATAAAACATTTCCTACTTCTCCACCTTCTCAATCTATCACTTTCTTCACAAATTAACATAACTTATTTTCTTTTTTTTTAAAGAATAAGAGAAGAACGTTAATCATATTTAGTGAACTAAGGATAACTTACAAAATGCTTCCATCGCTAATACCTCCTTATGGATCATGACCCGTATAGCCACTTGCTATAGCGGTAGTATTGAGAACCTTGCACATTTCAATCTTAATTTCTAAACTATCATTTTCTTTGTGCAAGTTTGAACTCAATCAGGAGGCGACTATAGATCATCCTGCAAAACACTCCAATCTCTCGGGATCTGAGCTCTGCTGTTGGGATTTTCCCCTCTCAATGCCCCGATAACATAGCTCTCCATTGCTGGAATTTCCCCTTCTCGGAGACTAACCTCTATAGCAATGATTTCCCCAAATCAGAGGCAAAAATTGCAGGTGCTTCTGTGGGATAGACACCACTTGGGAGCTACACACTGAACAATTCTAAACATAACAACATTCCAAATATCTTGGAGAAAAAGTAATTCTCTGAGCAGACATCCAATTCCAAATAAAACAGTCATGAGATAATCCAGGCAAGATCCAGATAATACTTCTATTTCAATTTACTACTTTATTATAAAGTTTTCTGATTACATCTATCTAAATACAAGCTTCGTTCCATCTCACAAGAGTAATACAAGATCTATTACATGCTTTTGTCTTTCTTTAAAAGGAAAAACGGATACACTTTCTGCTATAATATCCATGACAACATCCAAGAGATGACTCCCGTACAAGGAACATTTCCTCTCGTCCAACCAGAACATGCCTCCAAGGTAGCTAGATGATCCCGGCCAGGGCAGATACGACAACATCATATCACGGGCCCTCCATTTCTAACAAGTGGTCAGAAGCCTTAGAAGAGCAGATGCCTGATCATTCCAGATCATCCACACATGCTTCCTTCCCAGGCCTCGCCTTAAGGAAAGAGTCCCCTATTGGGCCAAGGGTACACTCTCTAGTTTTGTTTTGATGATTACAAACCAAATAAAGTTATTCGGTACTAATCAAGTTCAAGTGTTTAAGTTTTTCAAGTTCAATGAATATTTTATTTTATTCTTCCTCAAAAGGAAGGTGTTTAAGTCTCAAGATCACTCAAGGATGAGATTCAAGTTTGGATGATCAATAAGGATTTTTGGAGAAGCCCACTTGAAGATTGCTTAAAAACTTATAGAATCAATGTAAGAAAATAGATTATTTGAGTCTAGAATGTAGAATTGATGCTCAAGAAATCACAAGCAAAATACAAGTTTTCATGTGTATTATTTCGGTTTTGGTATTTTACAAATATTGATTTCTGATACATGTCTTATATTTTTCAAATTTTCATATCTTGTTTCAAACATGTATCTCATAGCCTATGTGTTGTCAAATCACATTTCAAGCTGGTTCAAAATATTTAAAAATAAATTTAATATAAAAACCATATTTAAAATAATTTTTGGGTTGGGTTGGGTCGGTCGACCCGACCAGTGCATCAGAAATGCACTATGGGCAGCTTGTGCACTTGTGCATGCGTACGTTTGTCCGGTGGCCGACTAGTCGATCGTCAAACATAGTGGTCGACTGACTATCAGAATTTTGGAGCACCTAAGTCTCAATTGATATTGGACGACCGGGCGGTTGACTGACAAGTAACATCTACTTTTGTTTTAGGTAGCGGTCGATCAGCCGGTCAACCGAAGTCATGCAACGGTTATAGTAATGGCCAGTTTTTTAATTCTGAAACTTCTAACTTTTTCTCCAACGGGTGCATTTGCTTTTTTTGGGTTTAATTACCCTCCTAATGCCTAATTGACCCCTCTAATCATATTTATCACTTGTATATATATATAGTTCATTTGGAGAGGATTAAAGATAGAAATTCACTAGAATTTTGGAAATATTTTGAAAAATCAAGTTTATTCAAAAGAAAGTTTTTCAGTTTTCTTGTTTCAAGTGCCCTCTCTTCCAAACCAATTTTACAAGTTTTCAGCTCTTAAATTCATTCATTCCAACTGAATATTCTCTCTCAAAAACTTCTTGAGCTTCACTTCTTATTTTGTACTATAAAAAGTTATAAAAGAGAGTGTTTGTGATCTTTGTGGTCACCAAGAGCTTGTAAACCTCATTGACTTTGTGTTACCTCTTGTGTAGAGGATTGAGAGTTAGAGTTTTATACTCTGGTCTCATGTAAATCTATAGGTTTTGTGTAGACCTTATAGTTCCTTTGTGGAGGTTCCTTTATGGAGGTTCCTTTGTAGAAGATTCTTAGTCGATAGTGAAATCCTTCACGCGATGAAGGTGGGAAGTAGAGCTTTATGCTTGAACCTCGAAATAAATCCCTTACATTTGCAATTGCTTTCTCTCTTACTCTACTCTACTTGCTATTGCTTACACATGTGTTTTTACTTTCATTGCACTTGCTATTCATTTCTTAGAACATCTCTACTTGTCGGTTTTTACTCACTCAATCAAGAAGGCAATTGAGTACGTCAACTCATTGTCTAGAGAAATATAGAAGAGAAGTTATAGAGCCCTGCATAGGGAATCTGGCTTCACTTCTTTATTTGAGTTAACTGTTCACATCATTTATTTTAATTGTTGAATTTTCGCATTTGATTAGCATTACACCTTTTCCACCCCTCTAGGTGCACTTTCAATTTGTATCAGAGCCTTGAACTCTTGTTTTTGTCTTAACCACCTTAGAGAGATTCTCTTGCTAATTACTCACTCATATGCATCATTTGATTGTTTATCACACTAGTAGATATGGCCCAAGATATTAAGACTCCATTCAAGTTTGATGGCCTTAACATTCCCATATGAAAAGTTAAGATGATTGTTTTCTTGCAATCCCTAAGAAGTCGGGTTGCAAAGGTGGTGACCAAACTATTTAGTGCACCCGATAGTGATGAGGACACTTGATATAAAATTGCCATCAAGGAACTGCTAATGCCAAGGCACATTATGCCTTGATTCAAGTCTTGAATAATGATGATATTGCTCGGGTAATTCATTGTAAATTTGCCTATGAGATTTGATCACACTTGGTTGTCACACACGAGGGAAAATCACAAGTCAAGAGAGCTATGATTGATCTCTTGCATTGCAATATGAAATTTTTTTCATAAATTAGAATGAATCCATTGATGACATAATTACCTAGTTTACAAAAATTACAAGTAGTCTTACTTCTTTGGCTGATGAAATTGACATTAATTAAAAGGTGAGAAAGTCATAAGTGTACTTTCACCATCTTGGGTGGTCATATCTACTACTTTGAAGGAGCAAAATGATAAGAAAAAGATGGAGCATATTAGTCTCATTGGGAATCTAAAAGCCCATGAGATGGAAAGAAAAGCTAAAGAGGAGCTGGTACCCAAAAAGAAGAAGACCTTTACTTTCAAATTCACACCTACGATCTCTGAGATGAAGATGATGACTAAGAAGATGATGAGGATTTGTCCCTCCTTGTGAAGAATGTAAGAAGGATGTACAACAAGGCAAAGTTCAACAACTGAAGAAGATGACAAGAGAAGGAGGACAAAAAGATTATTTGCTACAATTATAGAATGCCTGGAAACATCATTGCCGAGTGCTCGGAGACTAAAAGCAAATTCTTAACCTCCAAAAAGTCCTACAAGAAGAAGGCCTTGAAGGCAACATGAGATTCAGAGTGAGACTCTGAAGAAGAGGTGGACACGGCTAATGTTTGTTTCATGGCAAATGAGAATACACCCAGATAACATTTGAATCTTTACTTGATGAATGTGAGTTATATATGGATGAATGTGAAGCTCTTGAAGAACTTTCCAACAGCTATGATTTTCTTAAAAAAGTATATAGAAATGAAAAAAGAAAATGAACTTCTTTAAAATCAACTAGTTGCTATTTTCAATGAAAAAACTTTTATCTTCAAAAGACACAAAAAGATTTTAATGCACATAAAATTTCTTGCGATGCTAAATTTTCGATTTTTGATGAAAATGAGATTTCCACTTTGAAAAATAAAATCAATACCTTGAGCAATGTTTCAAAAAAGTATGAATTTGACAAAGCTACATTAGAAGTTATGTTTCCAAAGAGACAAACTCAAAGAAATCACACACTCATCACGTTGCCCACTCTCACAATCATGCTCATACACAAGCGCAATCACATGCTAACCATACCACTCATGCACGTGCTTATCATGCTCACACACATCATGCATTTTAATATGCCAAGGTGTATACATGCACCTATTGTGGCCGCAAAGGTCATTTGGCTAAGTTTTGTTATGATAAATTGAATACATCCAATTGTCATGCATGGGTTAAAAAAACTAACATTTTAGAACTCAAGTAAGATTGAGTAGCAAAATCAACTTTTTTACATGATATAGGTATGCACCAAGGCTTCAAGACGTATGGAGCAGTGGTTCCTTGATAGTAGTTACTCAAGGCATATGACTTGGTATATCAATAACTTTACAACTCTTTCAAGGTATCATGAAGGTGGCATCGTCACCTTCGAAGATGATTCAAAGGATAAAATCATTGGTATGGGTAAAATCAAGATTGGGTTATCTCCTTTAATTGAAGATGTTGTTTTGGCAGATGGACTTAAATATAATCTATTATGTATTAGTCAATTATGTGATAAAGGCTTAAGGGTTATTTTTAATGACTCTACTTGTGACATTTTAGACAAGAAACTAAATACTTGTGTTTTTTCTGGTTTTCATGAAAATAACATTTATATGATTGTCATGCTTAATTTAGAATGCAATGTCACTTATTTGAATGCTTTTAATAAAGATTCTTGGTTATGACATAGGAGACTAGACTATATTTCGTTTGATCATCTATCTCGAATTAATTCTAAGAAATCAGTGAAGAGTATTCTTAGTTTAAAATTTGAAAAGGACCACATTTGTGATGCGTACCAACTTGAGAAACAAACCAAGTCCTCCTTCAAATCAATCAAGGATATCATGACATCAAGATCTCTAGAATTGATACAAATGGATTGTTTGGTCCAACTAAAACCAAAATTCTTATTAGTAACCACTTTTTTTGTTTTAGTTGATGATTTCTCAAGATTTACATAGTTTTTCTTTTTGGAGCATAAAGATGAAGCTTTTTTGCATTTTAATATTTTTCGAAAAAGGGTTGAAAAAGAAAAAAATTCTAATTTTACGCCTTAAGAGTGATAGAGGTGGTGAGTTTGTAAACCACTCCTTTATTACATATTATGAAAAAAAATAGAATCAAACCTGAACTTTCATATCCTAAAACTCCACAACAAAATGGAGTCGTTGAAAAGAAGAATCACGCTCTTCAAGAGAAAGGACTATGATTAATGAATACAGACTCTTTCAATATCTATGGGCCGAGACCGTAAACACCTCACGTTACATATCAAATAGAGTTTATTTTTGAAAAATACGTCTAAAACCTCTTTTGAGATTTACTATTTGAGAAAACCAAATGTGTCATATTTTAAAGTTTCTGGCTGCAAATGTTTTGTATTGAACACTAAACATAATTTAGGAGAGTTTGATCTAAATTCCTTTGAAGCTATTTTTGTTGGGTATTCAAACACTAGTAAGGCCTATAGAGTCTTTAATCAACATTGACTATTGAAGAGTCTATGCATGTTAAGTTTGAGAAATCTAACTCTCTTGTGAAGAATATTGTAGAGATTTATTCCTAAGGTGAAGACATTAAAAGATTTTATTGAAGAGCTTGCTGGCTCAAGAAGATGAAGACAAAGAAAGAATAATACAAATGGTGAAGTCCAAGGCATTGAAGTGGAGCCAACTTCACTTCCAAGGGATTCGAGCTATCCTACAAGTCATTCCAAGAATCTCATCATATGTGATGAATCCAAAGGGGTCACTACTCGCTCTAGACTCCATGATATTTGTGCCCATTTTGCATTTATCTCTCATATTAAGCCCAAGAACATCCACGAAGCCGAGGGCGAATCATATTGGTTACTTGCAATACAAGAAAAGCTCAATCAATTTGAACGCAATCAAGTTTGGCACCTTATTCCTAGGCCCCGTGATAGACCAACATTGGTACTAAATGGATCTTTAGGAATAAGTTAGATAAGTCAGGAAATTTTATTAGTGTTGGCCGAAGGTCATTTGCCCTAATTTTGATGATGATATTCTCATGTAGTTATTTATGTAATAATTTTTTTGTATACATAAGTTTCAGGTTAAGTTTTCTTTTCAACCATGTGTTTGAGCTTCTTATAAAGACTCATAAACTTTGAAGCTTGCGTTTAGTAATCCAAAAGCCCAAACAATAAATTCAGTCATATCACTTGTGATATGAATCAAGATCAAGGAATCAACATTACAAGATAAAGATTTTCAAGAGAAGTATTTTTCCTAGTTATTTTGTAAGAATTAGTTTTTGTTAAAATCAAGATTAGTGACTTTGATAACTTATGAGCTTGGCACACACACAATATTTTATATGTGTTTAAAAGTCTTAAAAACAATTTCAAAACTTTTATAAATTTTTTCAAAACGGTTTGTTGAATAATATTTGTTATCCAAAGGATATTTCATCTTTAACTAATTTTAGTTCTACATCCTAAAATTATGATATTATATTTAAGTATTCAAACATATTTATGAAAAAATAAAATAGAATTTCAAAACATTTCAAAAACTAATTTTTACCCAGGATCGATCAACCAGGCGGTTGATCGGGCGGTCGACCTAATGTACAATTGTAACGTGCATCTCGGTCGACCGAACCTTCGATCGACTGTAACAACCTTGGCTCTAAGTTTACTTCAATCAACCGGGTGGTCTACCGACGCTGCCCAATGGTAAAAAATATAACAGCTGGCGGTCGACTGGCCGGTGAGCCGCAGAGTCTGTTTCAAATGCTTTTTATCCCCAAAGGCTATATTGTTAACTTTTTGATTAGCTGTTAATCCCTAATAGCTCTATTGATTTTCTTTGTATGTTTTTGACCCTATATATATATATATATATATGGAAACACTGTAGATTATTATAATTAATCATTCAGTAAGATTTGTATCGACTTTAGATCCAAGTTTTTTGAGAGAAATATTTTTCAAAAAGACAAGTTTTTAAGCAAAACTTCATACAAGATTTCCCTACCTTTGATTCTCCATCTACTGATTTCAAAACTTTTATCACCACTATCTTAGAGCTACAAGTTCTTATCTTGATTATAAAGATTGTTTGTGGCCCCATTTTGGTGATCTTGGAGAGATCATCTTAAATCTTTTATTGAAAAGTTGTAGAGGATGCGGCCTTAAAGTGAGCTTACGGGTTCATTGATTGTAAGATGTTGCGGCACCGAGTGAGAGGTCTTACGGGTCCGGTCCGTTCTTATGGGAACATGTAGAATTGTGATCTTACGGGATTAGTGCTAAATCCTTCACACGGTGAATGCGGGGATGTAAAGCGTTGCTCGAACCTCGAAATAAATTTTTTGTCTTGCGATTGCTTGCTCTCTCAAGCTCTCTACTTAACTCACTCTATACTCTAGTGCATGTTTCTATTGATCTATTTCTTATTGCTATTTATACTCTTGTGTTAGACTATTGTGTGTTGAGATTGGTTCTTATTCATTAGCAAGTAATTTCATTAATTCTGCATTATCTGCCACCAACCCGACATATCATAACTTTAACAAACTTAGTGTATCAGATTGGTCTTATCCGAATCAATACATGCCCCAGTCCCAATATTATGAACAAGACTGGAATAATCATCATTACTCTTCACAGAGTCAATGGGGATATAATTCCCCTGAGTCATATTATCAACCACCCTACCAACATCCAGCTTCTTACACTTCTTCTCCTGAACAACCATTAGAAGAATCAATTGACTAGAAAAAGAGGATGGAAGCCTTAGAAGAGCTTGAGCGACGAATTCAAATTTTAGAAGAATCAAAATCCCGTCAATATTTTCAAGTCACAGATCCTTACTCTATTTTTCAAGAAGAACATGCCGACTTAGAAAAGAGTATAATATCCATGATTCAATTCCAAAGTGATCCACTCGATATGATAGAAGCAAAACATAGTAGAATGGAAAACATGCGTAGGTATAAGGAAACTCTCCCTGTCCAATCTTTGACTATTCCCAACACTTCTAATAATATTGATGAAAACCAAGAATCATGATATCTTGAAGACTTGTACCAAGATTCAATTTCACCACAAAACCTTAAACTTGACCAATATCAACCCATTGACGAATTGGCAAGTTTTCATTATAGTGAGATTGAACTTGATTATGAATGTGAACCCGATCCCCAACTTTGTGATTCAGTTTCCATTTTTGAATCTATGTTAACTCCGGTATTCTTACCCAATTTGGACCAAATTCCCGAGCCAACATTTATTCCTGTACCCATAGATCAAGAAATTGAATCACCAATTTTGGATAGTCAAAAGAATGTGACTTTCAATTCTTGAATTTGGACTCAACTCTTGAAGCAAACTAACTCTCGAACCTAAAGTTGATTTTTTCGAGTTAGTATTGGTTTCTGAACCTATTATTCTTGAGCCCAAGTCAATCATTCCACCAAGTCACATTCTTTAGTTAGACATAGGTATAAACCATAATGACTCCGTGATGATTTTCCAAGACTGGTCAAGAAAGGGAGTAAGTTTCACAATAGGATCTTTTATGATCCTATTCATATTGGGGACTGTAAATATGTAAATAGAAAAGAGGTCAATAAAGGTGGGTTCCGTGAACAACATTATCTTGATTGGGTAGCAACGCTTGACCCAATCAGACCACCACCGGAACCACCACAATAAGGTAATATTTTTCTTCTCTTTCTTCTTTTTAATGCATCTATGCATTAATTCATATATTGAGGACAATGCATGAGATAGGTGTGGGGGAGGGTTCTAACATAACCTTGCTTTTCCTTTTATTATAAAAAAATAATATTATTAACATTTTCTTTACTTTTCAAATTTTTTGAAAATAGAAATAATATTTTGACATATTCTTTTGTAAGAAATTAAGTCAATTTTACAGAATAGGAGAATCATAATTAGGATTTCTAATGCTTTGTCAAAATAAGATTATTTGTTTGATTTCCAAGGTTAGGAAGAAAATTTAGAAAAGTAATTTAGTCTTGATTTTTACCTTGATGATATATGCATGCTTTATACACTTACACACTTAGGGTTCAAAAACAAAGATTCTTATGCCTTATAAAAAAAAGAAAAGAAATATATATATATATATATATATATATATATATATATATATATATATATATATATATATATAATCCTCAGATTAAGCTGGGTATTTGTGCCTCATAAAGTATAAGTATTCACGGCTAAAAGCGGGTCATATAATAAAATCCTTAGTTTTGTGGCCTTGTTTGCTGAGTTCTTAAGTCCTTGGGGTATTTTCTTACCCGGTGCCCTAAGACCGTTTGGTTTGAGAGTTACCGATTAAAGGCTCATTACATAAGCAGATTAGAAAGCCTAATAGAACTAAGGAATAATATCATAAAAAAAAAATAAATAAAGAAAAGAAAAAAATAATAAGGCATAAGACTTATAGTTAAAGAACCTCGAGTCAAAATTTCATGGTCACAAAGGTGCATATAACTTGGGGTAAAATAATAGACTAGATGAGAAATACAGTTTGACTACATGCCTTAATTGATAATAAGTTTTTGAATAAAGACTAAGCTTAAGAATGAAAAATTCAGTTTTATTATAACTTATAGATTACTTAATTCTTATAATAAGACTTCAAATATTTTTCTTTTTCAAAATGTGTTTTCAAAATACTAACACTTTATTTCTCTTTCTTTGTGGATTTTATGGGTGTAATCCACTGAAAACCCTCACGAGGAAAAACTCATCCTCTAGGGGAACCTGTTGGCCCAGAGGCCTTCCACTCTAGTTTTGAGATGATTAACTCATGTAGTTATGTTTACTAATAATCTTGTGATGTTTAGTTTCAGATCTCTAACCAAGATATTAGTAGGTGATTAACTTCAACAAAGGTGTTTTGGAGCTTTTCACAAGGTGATTCAAGAGCCCGAGCATCAAAGTTCATATCTAACACTCGTTGGAGTCAAGCTCGGTGGATCACGGTGTGGATCGAGTCGACTTGAAGATGGAGTTCGTTAAGAAGACCTCGGTACATAGTTTAGTTTTAGTTTAGATCCATTTGTAAAGATTAGATAGTGTGGTATGCTCAAGTTCGTAACACACACACTTGTTTAAGTTTCATGTTTTGGTTTTCGGTTTTAGTTTAATCGATCTTAGTTTTCATGAATAGATAATATCAAAACAAGTTTACATGGTTTAATGTGTATTTAGATTTGTTCTATATACATATATGCTTCATCTTTTTAAACAAACTTAGTTTGATAGTCTATTTCATGAGTTTGTTGTTTTGGTATTTTAACAAAACGTATTTTCGGATTTAATATCAAAAACGTTGATATATATCTATTTCATGTATATTGGATTATATCCATATACAACATGCCTAAAAGTTGTTTAGCATCATGTTTTTGTATTTGGATGAGTTTTGGACAAAACGAATTTTCAATTCAAAAATCTAAGTTTTGGAAAATACGAGTTTTTGTTTTCGGCAAAATTTTCATAACATAAAAATGGTTCAAATTGTTTGAAATATGTGTTGAATTTTTTCACACATGTTTGTATATCAAAGTATTAAGCTAAAACTATTTTTTGTGGATTTTTTAGAGATTATATGGAATTTTTTTGGCCATTAAAAACCCAGGTTTTATGTTCTGATTTTCTGTTTGCCAGGCTCTGGCGGTCGACCGACCGGTCGACCGGAGCGGTCGACCGGAGCGGTCGACCGGACGTGCATAAGGCCATTTGGTTTGGCCGGTCGACCGTACGGTCGACCGACTGAAGTGTTCTTACTCTCGGGTAAGAACGGTCGACTGGGCGGTCGACCGGAGTTTGGCAACGGTCAAATTTCGACCGTTGGTCGGTCGACCGACCGGTCGACCGGAAGGTCAATTCTGACCATAATTGCAGCCAACAGGTAGTTTTTTCAAATGGCTATAAAAACCCCATTTGAAGAGCTGTTTTCTCAAGAATTTTAAGACAGAAAATTTTCATAATTCCAAGTGTTTATACAAGTTTTTGAAAAGAGTTTTTAGTGCCAAAAGATCAATCTTCATTGTTTTAAAAGTATTTTGTTATTTCAAAGAAAATAGACTTTTGGGAATTTGTTTTTGGTCTAAAAATACTACATCTATTTGGAGATTTTCCCAAGTGATTTTCTTTGTTAAAAACACTTTGTTTTCCACACTTGACCTTATCATTCTATCCTTTCTATAGGATCATTGTTTTTGTGGAAAAGAATTGGTTTGTGGTCTTTTGATCACGAAGTTGTAAACCCTCCTACTTTGTGTTATCCCTCTTGTGTAGAGGTTGATTTTGGAGTGGTGGCTTTGTGCCCTATCCCTCTAGTGAGAGGTTGATTGTGTTTGTATTGGCTTTGTGCCTATCCCTCATTTGTGAGGTTAATATTGGTGGCTTTGTGCCTAGCCTCTAAGTGTAGAGGTGGTGTTTGTAATTGAGAGAGGAGCTGTATACTCCCGGTTGTATTATCCCAAATCCTCAGTGGTGGTTCCCTGTGTAGGAGTCATGTGTGGATAAGTTAGTGGATTGGAAATCCTTCTGTGTGAAGGCGGGGACGTAGAGCAGTGGCTCGAACCTCGAAACAAATCTCGTTGTTTGCGTTTGATCCATTGGCTCTAAACTCTCTCTCTCTATATATTGTGCCATTGCATCATTTCATATTGCTCATTCATATTATATGCTTGGCTTGTTTGTGTGTGCATCACTTGTGCTTAACCACGAGAACTTCATATAGCGTCTCAACTCTTATTCAGAGGAATCAAGAGGAGTTAGTCCAGAGCCCTTCACTGGGAATTCGGCTACACTCGTTGGTTGCATTAAGTATTGTTGCAATTTAGTTTTAATTTTCGCATTTAGTTCATTAGATTAGCCGTACACCTATTCACCCCCCCTCTAGGTGTACTTTCAAATGGTATCAGAGCCTACGCTCCTGATATTAGGTTTAACCACCTAGGAGTGTGATCTTGGTTTTGCTAATCTTCATTTGCATTTGCATTTGCACACATATAGTTAGCACTCATGGATGTTCCTCCCAAGTTTGATTTCTCTAGACTTGACATATGGAAGGTTCTTATGAGTTGTCATTTAAAAGCCCTAGGCTTGCATGTTTACCTTGCCATTACCAATGAATCCTACCCTAATGATAACAAGCATATAGAGTCCAATGCAATAGCCCTAAAGGCACTTAGAGCATCTCTTCATAAAAAATATTTACATGTGTTTTCTCACTATGATTCGGCTTTTGCAGTATGGAGCATTTTGACTTCTCCCGAGCTGCCAACACTTATCAATAAGATGAGGAGATCTAGAAGAGACGAGTCCGATGAACGTTGCTTCATGGTCCAAGGAATGACTCCCTTGAGGTACACTCGGACACTCAACTAGATGCTAGTACCAGTTCCTATTGCAATGAGTGTTTAGAGGCACAAGCCATGAATGATGAACTTGCTAAAAATTGTGAAAATTTGATTTCAAAATACAAACTTTTGAAAAAGAAAAGTCTTGGTTTAAAAGAAGAAAATAAAAATTTACCTTCTAGACTTGAGATTGTTTTACAAGAAAGGGATGAGTTTTCAAGTGAAAGTGACTCGCTTAAATCCCAACTTGATCTTGCACTTAATGAAAACAAAATTTTGAAAAGTAAAAATGATTGTGAATATGTTTTGAAGAAAAATGAGGATTTAACTTCAAAACTTGATTTTGTATTAAAAGAAAATAATTCTTTGAAAAATAAAATAAATTTGATTTCACAAGAATTAAAAGATTGTTTAAAGAAAAATAATTCTTTGCAAAATAATATAGACACACATGTTTGCCATGCTAGTGTAGCTTCACATTCTAGCTCACCTATTACATGCTCCACTTTATCTTCAAGTATTAAAATGATATAAATGTTTTGAAGAAGAGTGTGGATTGTTTGGGCTCCACTTTGAGCCATTGTACTTTGAACCACACACGCTTGGAATCCATGTTTCGCAAGAAACAAATTCCATCTATGCATGCACACAAACCACGGCATACACATGCTCCTCACGGACACACTTATAACACGATGTATGCTCATGTGTACACATGTACACATTGTGGACGTAAGGGCCACTTTGCTAAATTTTGCTATGATAAGATACATGATGAAAATTTAGCAACAAAATTTGTTTGGGTTAGGAAAGGTGCTAACCCCCATGGACCCAAAAGAGTATGGGTACCAAAGACCACCCCTATTATATTTGATGTAGGTGTGGGCTCTTGCATGACGTGAGAGTGATGGTGCCTTGAGGTGGATGCGTTCCGAGCTTAAAGAGGACAATTTGGATGCATCACTTTCAAGGGGAGTTTGGTGGAAGGACTACCATGTTTTGGAGATATGGAGAGTTGCCCTCATGGTTTTGGTAACTATCTCTTACTCCTCATTTAGTGTTTACATGCTTTTAGATCATTCATTTATAGCATGATTTGTTTTATTGTTCATTATCAATATGCCATGTTTATTAGATTAGTGATATACATAATTAGTATTTGAGACACCCATATTTATATGGATTTATATTTTTGTGTTCTCACATTTGTTTTAACTAATGTGTATGTCCTAGATCTAATGCATGTGCATGTACATAATGATCATATGGATGTTTATGAGTTTTGTTTTGTTTTGATGTTTCATATTGTGATTACTTGTTTGAATGTTAGTTTTCATTAAAACTAGGATATATACTTGTACAACTAGTGAGCCACAAATAGACCCTTATATGTTTGTGCTTGAAACACTCATTTGTACTCATTAGATGTACTAGTATAGTCTAGTTTTGATGATTTATGCATTTGACTTATATTTCCCATTTTGTACATGTTTTTCATGTTTATATGTTTAGCTTCATGTATATGTCTATTTTGCCCAAATTAATAGCTATACATGTACATCCTTGAGCCACTTGCCTTCATGCATATACTTTTGTGGACTCGTTTATATTTTGATATGTATGTATACTTTAATTTGTACAAAACATACATATACCTTGAAGGATTATAGTTTTGATGATTTTCTTATGTTTCATGTTTTAAGGAATTTCATAATTGAGCTAAATGACCAGTTTCATGATTATGTTTTTCACATAACTTGTACACTCACTTCATTTAAATGTTTTCTCATGATTTTGTCTTCATAAGTACAATTTGTGCTCTATACATTTTGAGTGTTTAGTGATCATGTGATTTACATGTTTTTCATGAAATATAATTTTATTTTATTCCTTACTTGAAGGATTTCGTACTAGTTTACATATTTTTCATATAACTAGTTCGTATTCTTCAATATGGTAGAGTTTTCAAACATATTATATTTTCAAACCTATTTTTGAAAACCCCTGCCCATTCTAAGGGCGGTTGGTTGAGCGACCATGCCTTGTATGCTTATTATTGAAAATCATTTTAAACATGTGCATGAAATGGGTGGTAGAAAATATGAGTTATACACTTGATTCTAATTATAGTTTCAATTGGTATCATTGGATCTTTTCAATTGGTATTAATATTGACATTTTTTTTGTATACTCATATATATGTTTTTATATATGTATGCTTGCACTTCAAATAGTATCAATTTCGATTGGTATCTAATTTTTCCATACATATATATATGCTTTATTTGTGCTTACTATATCTCTATATCTTTGAGCACAAATTTTGGGTTATGCTAAGCTTGATTTCTTAAATGACTATTATATTTCAATTGATTAGTTTTCAATTGGTATCCTTATACAGGCTTATGCATCGTTTTATTTGGTATTTCATACAGGGGGAGAAAATTCGTATTTTATCTTTCAATTGGTATTTGTTTACCTTTGATTTCCACTCCGTTACTTTATGATAAAAAATGATTAAAAAATTAATATTGATTTTAATTTGGTATCATATGTTCAAAATAAGAAATACTTACTATTGGTATCAAGATGTTTATTTGTTTACTTTCAATTGATATCAAGAAAGAATTGGTAATCAAGATTATCCATATATCTTTCTGATTGGTCGCTAATGTTGCATACTTAGTATCATATTTCCATACTTATTATAGAATAAAATCTGCATTGTTCTAATTAAATACTTAATTTATTTGCAGGCCCATTCTTTAAGGAGATGAAGAGAAATGAGCCCAAAAGCCCACCAAAATTCTGAGTTAAATCATAATTAATTCGAGCTCACTGAATCAGGGCAAAATCAAGAGGTTGAAAACCGGTTTAGAAGAATCCTCTCAGAATCGATCGGTTAAAGCCAAGAATCCAAGGCCATTTTGTCACAATACGGGACTCAAACTGAAAAACCAACTGAAGATAAAAGCAGAAAGCGAAACCAGGGTGACCCACCAACAGGGTGTGGCCATGGCCGCGAAAACGCGGCCCAAGCCGCGTTTCCGCGGCTTTGTTGGGGAGTTAGGGGGAGCGTTTGCTCCCCCGATCTCCCCGGGATCCTCCTCGTGTGGGTTATGCCTATAAAAGGCCTGTATTTGCACGCAAAATGGGACGACCATGCAGAGATAGCATTTAGCCTAGTTTTCATTTCTTATAGTTTAGGTTTTTCTTTTCTTTTATGTAATTTGTATGTAAGCTTAGGTTAGATGAAGATTCATGTAAGTAAGAGAGAGAGGCTGATGTTGAGAGTGACACCGATGTACCCTCCTCCTTTCTTCCATTGTTTCTGCAAGTAATAAAAGTAAAAGCTTCTTTTTATGTTCGTATTTTCTTTTGTTTCCTTCTTCCTCTTTCTACTTTACCTCTTTTGTTTTTGATGAGCTTGCAAGTGAATCCAGAAGTATAAGTATACAAAAGCCTTTGTGAGTGCCAACGATACTTCATAAAGACGTTCTCCTCCTCAAGATCCGTATCACTTTATTCTTGCGCCGCTTGATGATATAATGCGAACAGGGACTGAGCTCGATCTTATGACCTATGCGTTGAACGCCTCCAAAGTAAGGTAGAACATGCAAAGGTTTCCAAGTAAGTCATCAATCAAATTAGGTAAGTATTTCTTCAACCTTCTTTCTTTTCTTTTATTTCTTTTGTATAGATCACCACATCTCCCAAATCTTTCATCATTTCTTTTTCAACTCATTTGTACATAATCGCTTTCTAGTTTTCTCCACCTTCTTCATCTATCGCTTTCTTTCTAACTTTAACATAACTCTTTTTCCTTTTTATTTCTTAAAAAAAAGAAGAACTTTCGTTTTGTTTTCATAAAGATTTCCATAAAGAACCGTGAACGCTTCTATCGCAAATCCTCCTTGTGGATCACGAGCCGCATAGCCACTTGCTATAGCGGTAAGAATTGAGCACTTGCACATCATAATCTTAAGCTCTAAAATTCCGTATTTTTTGTGCAAGTTTTGCCTCAATCACTTTCATTTTGGTATCAAAATTTTGATTGGTTTCTTTAAGGTTTGTTTCCAATGACTCATTTACTTATCAATTGGCATTTCTTAAAATTTTTGTTGATGTGTTCACTTTCAATTGGTATCAGATGCACTACATTGATATATTTTTAATTGGTATCATATTTGTTTTGATTTCACCCCTTGGAGTAATTTTGTTTCGGACAAAAAGGGGAAGAACATGTTTTATTGATTTTACTTTGACCCCTTTTTGTTGATTGACAAAAAGGGGGAGAAGTATTTGAGTTTATATGCATGTTTTTATGTTATGCATGCTTTTATATTGGTATCAAGTATTGGTATCAAGAGTGTTTGTTTTATGTTTTGTTGATATTGGTATCAAGAGTAATGAATACTAGTATCTAGAAACATAGTTTGTTTTTATTGAAACAGAGTTTGTTTTTTTATTGGTATCAAGAGCATTATTTAAGAACATGATTATGTAAAGAAGAAATAATTTATTTTGGTATTAAGAGCTTGTTTTATGCATGTTGATGAATTTCATGTATGGTATCAAGAGCATGTTTTTTATTTGGTATCAAAAGCATGTTCATTTCATTGTTTTATGCATATTTATGCATTTTCACGTTTAATATTCATTGCATATATTTATTGTTTATTGCTATGCATGAGTTAAGGGGGAGCTTCTTTGAAGCTTAACTTTAATCCATGCATATATAACTCCATGAGTTTTGTCATCATCAAAAAGGGGGAGATTGTTGGCCCAGAGGCCTTCCACTCTAGTTTGGATGATGATTAACTCATGTAGTTATGTTTACTAATAATCTTGTGATGTTTAGTTTCAGATCTCTAACCAAGATATTAGTAGGTGACTAGCTTCAACAAAGGTATTTTGAAGCTTTTCACAAGGTGATTCAAGAGCCCGAGCATTAAAGTTCATATCTAGCACTCGTTGGAGTCAAGCTCGGTGGATCACGGTTTGGACCGAATCGACTTGAAGACGGAGTTCGTCAAGAAGACCTCGGTACATAGTTTAGTTTTAGTTTAGATCCATTTGTAAAGATTAGCTAGTGTGGTATGCTCAAGTTCACAACACACACACTTGTTTAAGTTTCATATTTTGGTTTTCGGTTTTGGTTTAACCGATCTTGGTTTTCATGAATAGATAATATCAAAACAAGTTTACATGGTTTAATGTGTATTTAGATTTGTTCTATATACATATATGCTTCATCTTTTTAAACAAACTTAGTTTGATAGTCTATTTCATGAGTTTGTTTTTTGGTATTTTAACAAAACGTATTTTCGGATTTAATATCAAAAACATTGATATATATCTATTTCATGTATATTGGATTATATCCATATACAACATGCCTAAAAGTTGTTTTTGTATCATGTTTTTGTATTTGGATGAGTTTTGGACAAAACGAATTTTCAATTAAAAAATCCAAGTTTTGGAAAATACGAGTTTTGGTTTTCGGCAAAATTTCTATAACACAAAAATGGTTCAAATTGTTTGAAATATGTGTTGAATTTTTCACACATGTTTGTATATCAAAGTATTATGCTAAAACTATTTTTTTGGATTTTTAGAGATTATATGGAATTTTTTTGGCCGTTAAAAACCCAGGTTTTAAGTTCTGATTTTTTGTTTGCCAGGCTATGGCTCGACCGGACGTGCACAAAACGTGCACAAGGCCATTTGGTTTGCCGGTCGACCGCACGGTCGACCGACTGAAGTGTCCTTACTCTCGGGTAAGGACGGTCGACCGGCGGTCGACCGGAGTTTGGCAACGGTCAAATTTCGACCGTTGGCCGGTCGACCGGAAGGTCAATTCTGACCATAATTGCAGCCAACGGCTAGTTTTTTCAAATGGCTATAAAAACCCCATTTGAAGAGCTATTTTCTCAAGAATTTTAAGAGAGAAATTTTTCATAATTCCAAGTGTTTATACAAGTTTTTGAAAAGAGTTTTTAGTGCCAAAAGATCAATCTTCATTGTTTTAAAAGTGTTTTGTTATTTCAAAGAAAATAATCTTTTGGGAATTTGTTTTTGGTCTAAAAATACTACATCTATTTGGAGATTTTCCCAAGTGATTTTCTTTGTTAAAAACACTTTGTTTTTCACACTTGAGCTTATCATTCTATCCTTTCTATAGGATCATTGTTTCTGTGGAAAAGAATTGGTTTGTGGTCTTTTGATCACAAAGTTGTAAACCCTCCTACTTTGTGTTATCCCTCTTGTGTAGAGGTTGATTTTGGAGTGGTGGTTTTGTGCCCTTTCCCTCTAGTGAGAGATTGATTGTGTTTGTATTGGCTTTGTGCCTATCCCTCATTTGTGAGGTTGATATTGGTGGCTTTGTGCCTAGCCTCTAAGTGTAGAGGTGGTATTTGTAATTGAGAGAGGAGTTGTGTACTCCCGGTTGTCTTGCTCCAAATCCTCATTGGAGGTTCCCTGTGTGGGAGTCCTGTGTGGATAAGTTAATGGATTGGAAATCCTTCTGTGCGAAGGCGGGGACGTATAGCAGTGGCTCGAACCTCGAAACAAATCTCGTTGTTTGCGTTTGATCCATTGACTCTAAACTCTCTCTCTCTATTATATTGTGCCATTGCATCATTTCATATTGCTCATTCATATTATATGCTTGGCTTGTTTGTGTGTGCATCACTTGTGCTTAACCACGAGAGCTTCATATAGCGCCTCAACTCTTATTCAGAGGAATCAAGAGGAGTTAGTCCAGACCCTTTACCGGGAATTCGGCTACACTCGTTGGTTGCATTAAGTGTTGTTGCAATTTAGTTTTAATTTTCGCATTTAGTTCATTAGATTAGCCGTACACCTATTCACCCCCTCTAGGTGTACTTTCAATTGGTATCAGAGCCTACGCTCCTGATATTAGGTTTAACCACCTAGGAGTGTGATCTTGGTTTTGCTAATCTTCATTTGCATTTGCATTTGCACACATATAGTTTGCACTCATGGATGTTCCTCCCAAGTTTGATATCTCTAGACTTGACATATGGAAGGTTCTTATGAGTTGTCATTTAAAAGCCCTAGGCTTGCATGTTTACCTTGCCATTATTAAGGAATCCTACCCTAATGATAACAAGCATATAGAGGCCAATGCAATAGCCCTAAAGACACTTAGAGCATCTCTTCATAAATAATATTTACATGTGTTTTCTCACTATGATTCGGCGTTTGCAGTATGGAACATTTTGACCTCTCCCGAGCACCAACACTTATCAATAAGATGAGGAGATCTAGGAGAGACGAGTCCGATGAACGTTGCTTCATGGTCCAAGGGAATGACTCTCTTGAGGTACACTCGGACACTCAATTAGATGCTAGTACCAGTTCCTATTGCAATGAGTGTTTAGAGGCACAAGGCATGAATGATGAACTTGCTAAAAATTGTGAAAATTTGAATTCAAAATACAAACTTTTGAAAAAGGAAAGTCTTGGTTTAAAAGAAGAAAATAAAAATTTATCTTTAGACTTGAGATTGTTTTGCAAGAAAGGGATGAGTTTTCAAGTGAAAGTGACTCGCTTAAATCCCAACTTGATCTTGCACTTAATGAAAACAAAATTTTGAAACATAAAATGATTGTGAATATGTTTTGAAGAAAAATGAGGATTTAACTTCAAAACTTGATTTTGTATTAAAAGAAAATAATTCTTTGAAAAATAAAATAAATTTGATTTCACAAGAATTAAAAGATTGTTTAAAGAAAAATAATTCTTTGTAAAATGATATAGACACACAAGTTTGCCATGCTAGTGTAGCCTCACATTCTGGCTCACCTATTACATGCTCCACTTTATCTTCAAGTATTAAAAATGATATAAATGTTTTGAAGAAGAGTGTGGATTGTTTGGGCTTCACTTTGAGCCATTGTGCTTTGAACCACACACGCTTGGAATCCATATTTCGCAAGAAATAAATTTTATCTATGCATGCACACAAACCATGGCATACACATGCTCCTCACGGACACACTTATAACACGATGTATGCTCATGTGTACACATGTACATATTGTGGACGTAAGGGCCACCTTGCTAAATTTTATTATGATAAGATAAATGATGAAAATTTAGCAACAAAATTTGTTTGGGTTAGGAAAGGTGCTAACCCCCATGGACCCAAAAGAGTATGGGTACCAAAGACCACCCCTATTGTATTTGATGTAGGTGTGGGCTCTCGCATGACGTGAGAGTGATGGTGCCTTGAGGTGGATGCGTTCCGAGCTTAAAGAGGACAATTTGGATGCATCACTTTCAAGGGGAGTTTGGTGGAAGGACCACCATGTTTTGGAGACATGGAGAGTTGCCCTCATGGTTTTGGTTACTATCTCTTACTCCTCATTTAGTGTTTACATGCTTTTAGATCATTCATTTATAGCATGATTTGTTTTATTGTTCATATGTATATGCCATGTTTATTAGATTAGTGATATACATAATTAGTATTTGAGACACCCACGTTTATATGGATTTATATTTTTGTGTTCTCACATTTGTTTTAACTAATGTGTATGTCCTAGATCTAATACATGTGCATGTACATAATGATCATATGGATGTTTATGAGTTTTTGTTTTGTTTTGATGCTTCATATTGTGATTACTTGTTTGAATGTTAGTTTTCATTAAAACTAGAATATATACTTGTACAACTAGTGAGCCACAAATAGACTATTATATGTTTGTGCTTGAAACGCTCATTTGTACTCATTAGATGTACTAGTATAGTCTAATTTTGATGATTCATGCATTTGACTTATATTCCCCATTTTGTACATGTTTTTCATGTTTATATGTTTAGCTTCATGTATATGTCTAATTTGTCCAAATTAATAGCTATACATATACATCCTTGAGCCACTTGCCTTCATGCATATACTTTTGTGGACTCGTTTATATTTGGATATGTATGTATACTTTAGTTTGTACAAAACATACATATACCTTGAAGGATTATAGTTTTGATGATTTTCTTATGTTTCATGTTTTAAGAAATTTTATAATTGAGCTAAATTGACCAGTTTCATGATTATGTTTTTCACATAACTTGTACACTCACTTCTTTTAAATGTTTTCTCATGATTTTGTTTCCATAAGTACAATTTGTGCTCTATAGATTTTGAGTGTTTAGTGATCATGTGATTTACATGTTTTTCATGAAATATAATTTTGTTTTATTCCTTGCTTGAAGGATTTCGTACTAGTTTACAAATTTTTCATATAACTAGTTCGTATTCTTTAATATGGTAGAGTTTTCAAACATATTATATTTTCAAACCTATTTTTGAAAACCCCTACCCATTCTTATGGCGGTTGGTTGGGCGACCATGCCTTGTATGCATATTATTGAAAATCATTTTAAACATGTGCATGAAATGGGTGGTAGGAAATATGAGTTATACACTTGATTCTAATTATAGTTTCAATTGGTATCATTGGATCTTTTCAATTGGTATCAATATTGACATTTTTTTTTGTATACTCATATATATGTTTTTTTATATGTATGCTTACACTTCAAATAGTATCAATTTCGATTGGTATCTAATTTTCCATACATATATATATGCTTTATTTGTGCTTACTATATCTCTATATCTTTGAGCACAAATTTTGAGTTATGCTAAGCTTGATTTCTTAAATGACTATTATATTTCAATTGATTAGTTTTCAATTGGTATCTTTATACAAGCTTATGCATCGTTTTATTTGGTATTTCATACAGGGGGAGAAAATTCGTATTTTATCTTTCAATTGGTATTTTGTTTACCTTTGATTTCCACTCCCATACTTTATGATGAAAAATGATTAGAAAAATTAATATTGATTTTAATTTGGTATCATATGTTCAAAATAAGAAATATTTACTATTGGTATCAAGATGTTTATTTGTTTACTTTCAATTGGTATCAAGAAAGAATTGGTAATCAAGATTATCCATATATCTTTCATTTTGGTATCAAAATTTTGATTGGTTTCTTTAAGATTTGTTTTCAATGCCTCATTTACTTATCAATTGGCATTTCTAAAAATTTTTATTGATGTGTTCACTTTCAATTGGTATTATGATGCACTACATTGATATATTTTTAATTGGTATCATGTTTGTTTTGATTTCACCCCTTGGAGTAATTTTGTTTCGGACAAAAAGGGGAAGAACATGTTTTATTGATTTTACTTTGACCCTTTTTTTGTTGATTGACAAAAAGGGGGAGAAGTATTTGAGTTTATATGCATGTTTTTATGTTATGCATGCTTTTATATTGGTATCAAGTATTGGTATCAAGAGTGTTTGTTTATGTTTTGTTGATATTGGTATCAAGAGTAATGAATACTAGTATCTAGAAACATAGTTTGTTTTTATTGAAACAGAGTTTGTTTTTTTATTGGTATCAGGAGCATTATTTAAGAACATGTTTATGTAAAGAAGAAATAATTTATTTTGGTATTAAGAGCTTGTTTTATGCATGTTGATGAATTTCATGTTTGGTATCAAGAGCATGTTTTTTATTTGGTATCAAAAGCATGTTCATTTCATTGTTTTATGCATATTTATGCATTTCCACGTTTAATATTCATTACATATATTTATAGTTTATTGCTATGCATGAGTTAAGGGGGAGCTTCTTTGAAGCTTAACTTTAATCCATGCATATATAACTCCATGAGTTTTGTCATCATCAAAAAGGGGGAGATTGTTGGCCCAGAGGCCTTCCACTCTAGTTTGGATGATGATTAACTCATGTAGTTATGCTTACTAATAATCTTGTGATGTTTAGTTTCAGATCTCTAACCAAGGTATTAGTAGGTGACTAGCTTCAACAAAGGTGTTTTGGAGCTTTTCACAAGGTGATTCAAGAGCCCGAGCATCAAAGTTCATATCTAGCACTCGTTGGAGTCAAGCTCGGTGGATCACGGTTTGGATCGGGTCGACTTGAAGACGGAGTTCGTCAAGAAGACCTCGGTACATAGTTTAGTTTTAGTTTAGATCCATTTGTAAAGATTAGATAGTGTGGTATGCTCAAGTTCATAACACACACTTGTTTAAGTTTCATATTTTGGTTTTCAGTTTTGGTTTAACCGATCTTGGTTTTCATGAATAGATAATATCAAAACAAGTTTACATGGTTTAATGTGTATTTAGATTTGTTCTATATACATCTATGTTTCATCTTTTTAAACAAACTTAGTTTGATAGTCTATTTCATGAGTTTGTTGTTTTGGTATTTTAACAAAACATATTTTCGGATTTAATATCAAAAACATTGATATATATCTATTTCATGTATATTGGATTATATCCATATACAACATACCTAAAAGTTGTTTTTGTATCATGTTTTTGTATTTGGATGAGTTTTGGACAAAACGAATTTTCAATTCAGAAATCCAAGTTTTGGAAAATACGAGTTTTGGTTTTCGGCAAAATTTCCATAACACAAAAATAGTTCAAATTGTTTGAAATATGTGTTGAATTTTTTCACACATGTTTGTATATCAAAGTATTATGCTAAAACTATTTTTTGTGGATTTTTAGAGATTATATGGAATTTTTTTGGCCATTAAAAACCCAGGTTTTAAGTTCTGATTTTTGTTTGCCAGGCTCTGGCGGTCGGTCGACCGGTCGACCGGACCAGGAGCCGGTCGACCGTAGCGGTCGACCGGACGTGCACAAAACGTGCACAAGGCCATTTGGTTTGGCCGGTCGACCGCACGGTCGACCGACTGAAGTGTCCTTACTCTCGGGTAAGGATGGTGACCGGGCGATCGACCGGAGTTTGGCAACGGTCAAATTTCGACCGTTGGCCGGTCGACCGGAAGGTCAATTCTGACCATAATTGCGGCTAACGGCTAGTTTTTTCAAATGGCTATAAAAACCTCATTTGAAGAGCTGTTTTCTCAAGAATTTTAAGAGAGAAAATTTTCATAATTCCAAGTGTTTATACAAGTTTTTGAAAAGAGTTTTTAGTGCCAAAAGATCAATCTTCATTGTTTTAAAAGTGTTTTTTTATTTCAAAGAAAATAATCTTTTGGAATTTGTTTTTGGTCTAAAATACTACATCTATTTGGAGATTTTCCCAAGTGATTTTCTTTGTTAAAAACACTTTGTTTTCCACACTTGAGCTTATCATTCTATCCTTTCTATAGGATCATTGTTTTTGTGTTAAAGAATTGGTTTGTGGTCTTTTGATCACCAAGTTATAAACCCTCCTACTTTGTGTTATCCCTCTTGCGTAAAGGTTGATTTTAGAGTGGTGGCTTTGTGCCCTATCCCTCTAGTGAGAGGTTGATTGTGTTTGTATTGGCTTTGTGCCTATACCTCATTTGTGAGGTTGATATTGGTGGCTTTGTGCCTAGCCTCTAAGTGTAGTGGTGGTGTTTGTAATTGAGAGAGGAGTTGTGTACTCCCGGTTGTATTGCCCAAAATCCTCAGTGGAGGTTCCCTGTGTGGGAGTCCTGTGTGGATAAGTTAGTGGATTGGAAATCCTTCTGCGTGAAGGCGGGGACGTAGAGCAGTGGCTCGAACCTCGAAACAAATCTCGTTGTTTGCGTTTGATCCATTGACTCTAAACTCTCTCTCTCTATTATATTGTGCCATTGCATCATTTCATATTGCTCATTCATATTATATGCTTGGCTTGTTTGTGTGTGCATCACTTGTGCTTAACCACGAGAACTTCATATAGCGCCTCAACTCTTATTCAGAGGAATCAAGAGGAGTTAGTCCAGAGCCCTTCACCGGGAATTCGGCTACACTCGTTGGTTGCATTAAGTGTTGTTCCAATTTAGTTTTAATTTTCGCGTTTAGTTCATTAGATTAGTCGTACACCTATTCACCCCCCCTCTAGGTGTACTTTCAATTGGTATCAGAGCCTACGCTCTTGATATTAGGTTTAACCACCTAGGAGTGTGATCTTGGTTTTGCTAATCTTCATTTGCATTTGCATTTGCACAAATATAGTTTGCACTCATGGATGTTCCACCCAAGTTTGATATCTCTAGACTTGACATATGGAAGGTTCTTATGAGTTGTCATTTAAAAGCCCTAGGCTTGCATGTTTACCTTGCCATTACCAAGGAATCCTACCCTAATGATAGCAAGCATATAGAGGCCAATGCAATAGCCCTAAAGGTACTTAGAGCATCTCTTCATAAAGAATATTTACATGTGTTTTTCTCACTATGATTCGGCTTTTGAAGTATGGAGCATTTTGACTTCTCCCGAGCTACCAACACTTATCAATAAGATGAGGAGATCTAGAAGAGACGAGTCCGATGATCGTTGCTTCATGGTCCAAGGGAATGACTCCCTTGAGGTACACTCGAACACTCAACTAGATGCTAGTACCAGTTCCTATTGCAATGAGTGTTTAGAGGCACAAGCCATGAATGATGAACTTGCTAAAAATTGTGAAAATTTGATTTCAAAATACAAACTTTTGAAAAAGGAAAGTCTTGGTATAAAAGAAGAAAATAAAAATTTATCTTCTAGACTTGAGATTGTTTTGCAAGAAAGGGATGAGTTTTCAAGTGAAAGTGACTTTCTTAAATCCCAACTTGATCTTGCACTTAATGAATACAAAATTTTGAAAAATAAAATGATTGTGAATATGTTATGAAGAAAAATGAGGATTTAACTTTAAAACTTGATTTTGCATTAAAAGAAAATAATTCTTTGAAAAATAAAATAAATTTGATTTCACAAGAATTAAAAGATTGTTTAAAGAAAAATAATTCTTTGCAAAATGATATAGACACACATGTTTGCCATGCTAGTGTAGCTTCACATTCTAACTCACCTATTACATGCTCCACTTTATCTTCAAATATTAAAAATGATATAAATATTTTGAAGAAGAGTGTGGATTGTTTGGGCTCCACTTTGAGCCATTGTGCTTTGAACCACACACGCTTGGAATCCATGTTTCGCAAGAAATAAATTCCATCTATGCATGCACACAAACCACGGCATACTCATGCTCCTCACGGACACACTTATAACACGATGTATGCTCATGTGTACACATGTATACATTGTGGACGTAAGGGCCACCTTGCTAAATTTTACTATGATAAGATACATGATGAAAATTTAGTAACAAAATTTGTTTGGGTTAGGAAAGGTGCTAACCCCCATGGACCCAAAAGAGTATGGGTACCAAAGACCACCCCTACTGTATTTGATTTAGGTGTGGGCTCTCGCATGACGTGAGAGTGATGGTGCCTTGAGGTGGATGCGTTCCGAGCTTAAAGAGGACAATTTGGATGCATCACTTTCAAGGGAGTTTGGTGGAAGGACCACCATGTTTTGGAGACATGGAGAGTTGCCCTCATGGTTTTGGTAACTATCTCTTACTCCTCATTTAGTGTTTACATGCTTTTAGATCATTCATTTATAGCATGATTTGTTTTATTGTTCATTATGCATATACCATGTTTATTAGATTAGTGATATACATAATTAGTATTTGAGACACCCATGTTTATATTGATTTATATTTTTGTGTTCTCACATTTGTTTTAACTAATGTGTATGTCCTAGATCTAATGCATGTGCATGTACATAATGATCATATGGATGTTTATGAGTTTTTGTTTTGTTTTGATGCTTCATATTGTGATTACTTGTTTAAATGTTAGTTTTCAATAAAACTAGGATATATACTTGTACAACTAGTGAGCAACAAATAGACTATTATATGTTTGTGCTTGAAATGCTCATTTGTACTAATTAGATGTACTAATATAGTCTAGTTTTGATGATTCATGCATTTGACTTATATTCCCCATTTTGTACATGTTTTTCATGTTTATATGTTTAGCTTCATGTATATGTCTAATTTGTCCAAATTAATAGCGATACATATACATCCTTGAGCCACTTTCCTTCATGCATATACTTTTGTGGACTCGTTTATATTTGGATATGTATGTATACTTTAGTTTGTACAAAACATACATATACCTTGAAGGATTATAGTTTTGATGATTTTCTTATGTTTCATGTTTTAAGGAATTTCATAATTGAGCTAAATTGACCAGTTTCATGATTATGTTTTTCACATAACTTGTACACTCACTTCATTTAAATTTTTTCTCATGATTTTGTTTTCATAAGTACAATTTGTGCTCCATAGATTTTGAGTGTTTAGTGATCATGTGATTTACATGTTTTTCATGAAATATAATTTTGTTTTATTCCTTGCTTGAAGGATTTCGTACTAGTTTACAAATTTTCATATAACTAGTTCGTATTCTTCAATATGGTAGAGTTTTCAAACATATTATATTTTCAAACCTTTTTTTGAAAACCCCTACCCATTCTAAGGGCGGTTGGTTGGGCGATCATGCCTTATATGCTTATTATTGAAAATCATTTTAAACATGTGCATGAAATGGGTGGTAGGAAATATGAGTTATACACTTGATTCTAATTATAGTTTCAATTGGTATCATTGGATCTTTTCAATTGGTATCAATATTGACATTTTTTTTTGTATACTCATATATATGTTTTTATATATGTATGCTTACACTTCAAATAGTATCAATTTCGATTGGTATCTAATTTTTCCATACATATATATATGCTTTATTTGTGCATACTATATCTCTATATCTTTGAGCACAAATTTTGGGTTATGCTAAGCTTGATTTCTTAAATGACTATTATATTTCAATTGATTAGTTTTTAATTGGTATCCTTATACAAGCTTATGCATCGTTTTATTTGGTATTTCATAATGGGGGAGAAAATTCGTATTTTATCTTTCAATTGGTATTTTGTTTACCTTTGATTTCCACTCCCATACTTTATGATAAAAAATGATTAAAAAAATTAATATTGATTTTAATTTGGTATCATATGTTCAAAATAAGAAATGCTTACCATTGGTATCAAGATGTTTATTTGTTTACTTTCAATTGGTATCAAGAAAGAATTGGTAATCAAGATTATCCATATATCTTTCATTTTGGTATCAAAATTTTGATTGGTTTCTTTAAGATTTGTTTTCAATTCCTCATTTACTTATCAATTGGCATTTTTTAAAATTTTTGTTGATGTGTTCACTTTCAATTGGTATCATGATGCACTTCATTGATATATTTTTAATTGGTATCATGTTTGTTTTGATTTCACCCATTGGAGTAATTTTGTTTCGGACAAAAAGGGGAAGAACATGTTTTATTGATTTTACTTTGACCCCTTTGTTGATGATTGACAAAAAGGGGAAGAAGTATTTGAGTTTATATGCATGTTTTTATGTTATGCATGCTTTTATATTGGTATCATGTATTGGTATCAAGAGTGTTTGTTTTATGTTTTGTTGATATTGGTATCAAGAGTAATGAATACTAGTATCTAGAAACATAGTTTGTTTTTATTGAAACATAGTTTGTTTTTTTATTGGTATCAAGCGCATTATTTAAGAACATGTTTATGTAAAGAAGAAATAATTTATTTTGGTATTAAGAGCTTGTTTTATGCATGTTGATGAATTTCATGTTTGGTATCAAGAGCATGTTTTTTATTTGGAATCAAAAGCATGTTCATTTCATTGTTTTATGCATATTTATGCATTTTCTTGTTTAATATTCATTGCATATATTTATTGTTTATTGCTATGCATGAGTTAAGGTGGAGCTTCTTTGAAGCTTAACTTTAATCCATGCATATATAACTCCATGAGTTTTGTCATCATCAAAAGGGGGAGATTGTTGGCCCAGAGGCCTTCCACTCTAGTTTGGATGATGATTAACTCATATAGTTATGTTTACTAATAATTTTGTGATGTTTAGTTTCAGATCTCTAACCAAGATATTAGTAGGTGACTAGCTTCAACAAAGGTGTTTTGGATCTTTTCACAAGGTGATTCAAGAGCCCGAGCATCAAAGTTCATATCTAGCACTCGTTGGAGTCAAGCTCGGTGGATCACGGTTTGGATCGAGTCGACTTGAAGACGGAGTTCGTCAAGAAGACCTCGGTACATAGTTTAGTTTTAGTTTAGATCCATTTGTAAAGATTAGATAGCGTGGTATGCTCAAGTTCACAACATACACACTTATTAAGTTTCATGTTTTGGTTTTTGGTTTTGATTTAACCGATCTTGGTTTTGATGAATAGATAATATCAAAACAAGTTTACATGGTTTAATGTGTATTTAGATTTGTTCTATATACATATATGCTTCATCTTTTAAACAAACTTAGTTTGATACTCTATTTCATGAGTTTGTTGTTTTGGTATTTTAACAAAACGTATTTTCGGATTTAATATCAAAAACATTGATATATATTTATTTCATGTATATTGGATTATATCCATATACAACATGCCTAAAAGTTGTTTAAGTATCATGTTTTTGTATTTGGATGAGTTTTGGACAAAACGAATTTTCAATTCAAAAATCCAAGTTTTGGAAAATACGATTTGGTTTTCGGCAAAATTTTCATAACACAAAAATAGTTCAAATTGTTTGAAATATGTGTTGACTTTTTTCACACATGTTTGTATATTAAAGTATTATGCTAAAACTATTTTTTGTGGATTTTTAGAGATTATATGAAATTTTTTTGGCCATTGAAAACCCAGGTTTTAAGTTCTGCTTTTTTGTTTGCCAGGCTCTGGCGGTCGACCGGACCAGGAGCCGGTCGACGGAGCGTCGACCGGACGTGCACAAAACGTGAACAAGGCCATTTGGTTTGCCGGTCGACCGTACGGTCGACCGACTGAAGTGTCCTTACTCTCGGGTAAGGACGGTCGACCGGGCGATCGACCGGAGTTTGGCAACGGTCAAATTTCGACCGTTGGCCGGTCGACCGGCCGGTCGACCGGAAGGTCAATTCTGACCATAATTGCAGCCAACGGCTAGTTTTTTCAAATGGCTATAAAAACCCCATTTGAAGAGCTGTTTTCTCAAGAATTTTAAGAGATAAAATTTTCATAATTCCAAGTGTTTATACAAGTTTTGTAAAAGAGTTTTTAGTGCCAAAAGATCAATCTTCATTGTTTTAAAAGTGTTTTGTTATTTCAAAGAAAAATAGTCTTTTGGGAATTTGTTTTTGGTCTAAAAATACTACATCTATTTGGAGATTTTCCCAAGTGATTTTCTTTGTTAAAAACACTTTGTTTTCCACACTTGAGCTTATCTTTCTATGATTTCTGTAGGATCATTGTTTTTGTGGAAAAGACTTAGTTTGTGGTCTTTTGATCACCAAGTTGTAAACCCTCATACTTTGTGTTATCCCTCTTGTGTAGAGATTGATTTTGGAGTGGTGGCTTTGTGCCCTATCCCTCTAGTGAGAGGTTGATTGTGTTTGTATTGGCTTTGTGCCTATCCCTCATTTGTGAGGTTGATATTGATGGCTTTGTACCTAGCCTCTAATTGTAGAGGTGGTGTTTGTAATTGAGAGAGGAGTTGTGTACTCCCGGTTGTATTGCCCCAAATCCTCAGTGGAAATCCCTGTGTGGGAGTCCTGTGTGATAAGTTAGTGGATTGAAAATCTTTCTGTGTGAAGGCGGGGACGTAGAGCAGTGGCTCGAACCTCGAAACAAATCTCGTTGTTTGCGTTTGATCCATTGACTCTAAACTCTCTCTATTATATTGTGCCATTGCATCATTTCATATTGCTCATTCATATTATATGCTTGGCTTGTTTGTGTGTGCATCACTTGTGCTTAACCACGAGAGCTTCATATAGCGCCTCAACTCTTATTTAGAGGAATCAAGAGGAGTTAGTCCAGAGCCCTTCACCGGGAATTCGGCTACACTCGTTGGTTGTATTAAGTGTTGTTGCAATTTAGTTTTAATTTTCGCATTTAGTTCATTAGATTAGCCGTACACCTATTCACCCCCCCTCTAGGTGTACTTTCAGAACCTAGAGGTTTAACGGCTTATTATACATGCTCAGTACAATCGCGTGACCTATGAAAACGGTCTAATAATCTTTGGTTTAGTTTTGTTATTTTGCTCGAGGACGAGCAAAAGATAGGTATAGGGGTGTGATCGGTTGCTGATATTGCACATTCATCATTACATTCTCATATTTATTATATAATAAACTCAGTTTTTAATCCTATTTATTGTCTAATTTATATGCAGACCCATTACTAAGGGAGAGGGAAGAGAAACGAGCCCAAAAGCCCATTAAAATTCTAATTTAATTCAGAATTAATTCAAATCAAAGATCAGGGCAAATCAAGACAAATCAGAGAAGATAAAACCAGTTAAACAAGCGGTTAAAATAAGATCTTTACAAATCAATTAGTCAAAACCGAAGATCAAAGGAGGTTTCGTCAAATCCAGGACCCAAAACTGCAAATCCGGCAAGAGATAAAGTCATATCGTGAAACCAAAGAGTACCACCCCCGGGTGTGGCCACCTGGCCACACCTTTGCCGCGGAAACAAGGCAGAAGCCGCGTTTCGCGGCTTTGTTAAATCTGTTGGGGGAGCGTTTGCTCCCCCTATCTTCGTACGCTCTCCCATGTTGGGTTTTTGCCTATAAATATTGGGTTTTCAGAGACTACATGGGACGATCTAGCAGAGAGTAGAAGTTAGGCTATTTTGTAGTTTGTAACTTAGGTTTTTATTTTCTTTTATATAATTTTTTATTTTATTTATGTAACTGAGAGGAGAGGAGAGTTCCACGGAGGAATGAGAGCAAGCTTTTACTGAAGGTGACACCGGTGTAAATAACTCTTTTCTTTCATTATTATTTGAATCAAATCGAAGTTTCTTTTCTTCTTTATTCTTATTTTTGTTTTCTTCCCTCTTCTATGTTTCCAAATGACTCCGATAGGCTCAAAGTTGTCTTGCCCTTGCAAGTGCAGTTGATGGCTTATAGTGATGGATAGCCATTCATATGCTAGTGTAGCTTGCCCCTTCATTTTGTAATGTAAATCGGGAATGGGGAAGATCCTATTTGTCATACTTCGCTCGCCTTCAAGTAAAGGTACATCATCGATACAGGTCAAAGGTAAGCAAGCGCCAAAGAGGTAAGTAAGTATTGTTTAGGATTTAACTTTTTTTCTTTTAACTTTTAGTTTAGATCACCAACAACTCCCAACTCTTTTATCACTCTTTTTAATTTCTTTATCTAAATTCATTTTTCATTTTCTCCACCTTCTCAATCTACCACTTTCTCCTTAACTTAACTGTAACTTATTTTTCTTTTTCTTTTCAAGAACTAAAAAAAGATCTTTAACCATTTCAAGTGAACTAAAGAGAACTTGCTAAAGAGTTTCCATCGCTAGTCCCTCCTTGTGGATCACGACCCGCATAGCCACTTGTTATAGCGGTAGCATTGAGTACTTGCACATCTATTTTGTATTTCTAAAATTCTGTATTTTCTGTGTGCAGGTTCTAACTCAATCACTTAGCAATCAATTATTCAACTCCTATAGGTAATTTACAGTTTGTGTCAGAGTCTAAACTCTAGTATTTGATTTAACAACCTTAGAGAGATCATTATTTATGGTATATTATTTGTTTGTTCATTTGTATACTTATTTTCATGGCATCACATGATTTTTCTAGCATTAAGTCCCCACCAAAGTTTGTTGGGTTGAATTTTCCAATATGGAAAGTGAAGATGACCATTTTCCTTAAGTCTCTAGGATATAGGGTTGCAAAGGCTGTCACTAAGGAATTTATAGAACCTCACAGTGTTGAGGATACATGCTCCGAGGCAACCACCAAGGATTATAAGCGTAACGCAAAGACACAATATGCATTGACAGAAGCACTTAATGATGATGATCTTTCACCTGTTAATAATTGTAAATTCACTTTTGAAGTTTAGAATGATTTGATTATAACTCATGAAGGAACTTTTCAAGTCAAGAGATCTAAAATTGACTTACTTTGTTCTCAGTATGAAATTTTTATATGCCTGATAATGAAACTATTGATGAAATACTTTCTCGGTTCACTAAAATCACAAACGGATTGTCTTTCTTAGGTGATGAAATCGATAATGATCAAAAGTGAGAAAAGTTATTAGAGCTCTTCGTAAGGCTTGGGAGGTCAAGGCAACGACTCTTAAGGAACTAAATGATCGTGAGAAGATGGACTTCTCCAGTTTCATTTGGAATCTCAAAATCCATGAGATGAAAATGAAGGTCCGTGAAGGGAGAGAACCCACTAAAAAGAAATCTATAGCTTTCAAGGCAACTCCCTCAATTGTGGAAGACGAAGAGGCAATGGACGAAGGAGAAGAAGACTTCGCCATGCTTATCCAGAGAGTGGGAAAAATGTTTTTAAAAAAGGGAAGAAAAAACAACTTTAGAAGAACAAGACCTCAAGGTAAGTTCCAAAGAAAGGAGGAAATGGGCCCTTGTTGTTATTGCAAGAAGACGGGACATCTCATTGCGGATTGCACCTATATTCAAGGTACAACCTCCATGAAATTGCAAAAGAAAAAGAAAGCCATGGTGGCGACTTGGGATGACTCAGAGAATAATTCCAATGAAGAAGAGATTGATATGACAAATGTTTGCTTCATGGCAAACAGGAAAGAATCGAATACGGTAACCTCCAGACCTACTTTAGATGATGATGAACTTACCATGGATAAACTTGCTACATTTTTTTAAAAACCTCCAAAAAGAAATGAGATTTCAAAAATTCAAAACAAATAGTTAAGAAAGAAAAATGAACTTTTAAAAACAATTGGATATTGTTTTCAAGGAAAAGAATGATTTATCAAGTTGTTTTAAAAAGACTGAAAAGGACTTTGATGAAACATATTTGAAAGGGCAAAAGCCCTAATATGGTATTTGATAAAAATGAATTTGTGAGTATTCAAAATCGAATGATGTTTTGAATTCTACTTTAAAGAATGTGTATTTGATATGAGTAAAATTAGTTCTATGTTTTCAAAGGGTAAAGCCTAAGAAAATGCATTTCCCATGCACACACCAAGATGCATGATCACAATGCACATCACAATCATGCATATATATATATATATATATATATATATATATATATATATATATATATATATATATATATATATATATATATATATATACATACATATATATTATGGCCACAAAGGTCATTTAGCCAAATTTTGTTGTACTAGGTTAAAATTGAAAAACAAGAATGTTTAGGTCAGTGAGAATACTAACCCTATAGGACCCAAAAAGATTTGGGTATCAAAAAATACACCAAACTTAATTGATGTAGGGGTGTCATCCTCAAAGACGTAAGGGAATCTGGTGCCTTGATAGTGAATGCATTAGGAGCTCAATGGATCAACAAAGTGAATGCATGACTATTAAGAGAACTAGATGGGAGAACACCATCTTTTTGGAGAGTACTTGCATATATCGATAACATATCCACCATACTTTAATTTACATGGACTACATGCTCATGTGTAACAATTTTTTTAATTGCTTTGGTCACATGCTCATGTTGATAGCCTTTAAACTATTATTAATATTTCCATGTGAGTGAGTGTATTGATTAGATATCTCAATGTGTATGAGCAAATTCTTTTTATTCCATTTAGTTAGTGTATTTTGAAAGCATCCTCGTGAATATCTTGCATAAATACTCTGTTGACTTCTTAGAGTTTATATATTTTTCCACTACTCGTTCATGATGTAATATGATTCCATCGGTGATTGTTTTATAAAATGCTCTAAATAATTTTTATTAATCAATACAAATAAGAAAAGCAAAGAGCACCTCAGCTTATAATTTAGAGGAATGACGAGGGAAAGTTCAGAACCCGTAAAGGGTATACAACTTCAATTCTTATTTATTGGATTAATTTGTGTTTTAATCTTGCATTTTCCTTAGCTTGAATTTATTAAGCATATAGTTTTTGGCCTAATATAATATTTTGGCACATTATTTGTCAAAATAAATTTAGTATATTATTGTAGCATATACTGTTTTGACTTAAGTCTAGAATTCTTAAAAAAATTATTGATTTTAGATTTCCCATTTTTGAAATGCTCATTTTTATGTTTTTGGAGCAATCCTGGCCGACATACCGTTCAACCGAGTAAGTCTATAGGACTTCCTGGATTGTTCGGCCGACCTGACGGTCGATCGAGTAAGCCTATTAAAGACTTACTTCTTCTGTCGGTAGATGGATTGGTCAACTGACATATATAGGTTGTTGTTTGTCAGTGCTCTCGAGTTTTTTCGATCGACCGACCGGTTAACGAAATTTCAGATCTGGCTTTCTATTGATGTTTAGAAACCTTAGAAATTTTAGTTTCTTCTTTCTTCTCTCTTCTTCTGCCGACTCCCCTCTTTCTTATCCATCACATCTCTCTCCAAAATTCTTTCCACTCCCTAAATTTCTACTCAAAATCTTTTGGAGATTATATCTACTCCACATCCACTTCACTTTGGTGAGAATTTTTTGATTTTCACCAGATATATTTCTCTAAATCTCATCTTAATTTTTTTATGTTATTCATGCCTTTTCTCTCTGAAGTTTTTCTGATACTTGTGTTTTTATCTTCTATTATTTTAGTTCATATATCTACTATTTTATCATGTCTCTAAACCGTCAGAAAATTGAGAAATCCAAACAACCTTAATTCTCTTATGGACCCAAAAATGTGTTTGTTTTGGAGAATGCCTTATATAAACACTTCGTGATCTGCAATAAACTTGTGATTTCAGGTAGATCTGTTGTTTTGGCTGACTTTGAACATCTAAATCTTGGCCCCATCCTTAGAATATGTTCATTAGAATATTTTGTCACTATCAAGGAACAAGTTCATCCTGAATTAATTTAATATTTCAATTCTAATCTTTCCTTTCCTGACAATCACATCTAATCTCATGTCAAAAATATCGATATCAATATATCTCTTGAGAGATTCACTAGAATCTCAAAATTGTCTTGTGAGGGTGAAGAGATTTTTCATCTAGATCTTCATTACTTTGTGTATCCCGATGGTGAAAATGCTCTCACCGCCTCTCGACTTTTGCACAATGATGAAAACTCGGCCCTTGTGAGGAATAAGAAGAAAATTGTGTTCCATAATCTCCTTCTAAAATTAGGAGAATATAGTCATGCCCGTGGTTGTGCCCCGCTTCTCGCTTATTTCCTTCTACAAGGCATTAAAGTCAACATTTCCAGACTCATCATCGAATTCATGCTTTCTGAACACTTGTTGATTCCGAGTAAAAATCTCCCATGCGGGATAATTCTCACTCGCGTTTTCAAGCACCTTAAAATTGATCTTTCTGATGAGAAAACTGTCGTTCCTTCCATTGATACTGTTTGCACGCTCATTAAGAGAATGCAAGCTGGACTTCATGCTCATACTCCTCCCCATCCTGCCTCACCTCCTATTTAGACTTTTGCCTTTGAATGCTCTTCTTTAGCTACTAATCTATTTGCAGTCATCATGACTCAGCAAATGATCTATCTCTGAACAACACTTCATCCACCGAGAAGATCTTAGCTAGCCAGGAAGCACTTCAGAACGAGTATCAGAATGATATGTCGGATGTCATATGTGTGCTCCTCCATCAGATATCTTCAACATTGCAGACAACCTTTCCAGATATGATTGGCCTGTTCCTTTTCCAGATGCTTAAGTTTAGCCTCTTCCTCTGATTGGTCCTCCATTTGATCCATGGACTACTCCTCAGAATTCCTCCAAAGTCTATCATCCTGTAGCTGAGCCTACTATTGACATTGATAAGGAAGAAGATGTTTAAGCCCCTCCTTTTTTGATGAGTGACAAAATGGGGGAGAAGTAGAACAAGAAGTGGAAAAAGGTATTAGTGGTAGTATGCTGTGATGTTTCTTCTATGTGAGTTATTTTCGGTATTTTCAGTTTCTAGTTTTTGAGTTTCTGTATTTGTGTTGAGTGTTTTAAAGACTTTGTTAGCTTTTTGTGTGACAAATCTGGTACTATAAAACTTTGGTACTAATCATGATATTATGTGACTTCATTTGGTTTTATGATGTTGAATGGGTACAAGTCTTATCATATATGTTATACCCTTTCTTGTGATGATTGAATCATTCATATGTTGAAATCTCATTCATCATTACGTTATTTGGAGTTCGATGGTTTTGGATGGATGGAAGAAAATGTTTAAGCATATATTTTTATTTTCAATACATTGTTATGCATAAATGTATTGCATAGAGTTTATATCTTGACTATATCTTTAACTATGCGTTATATTGATGAATTGAGCTTAAATATCATATTTCTAATATGCATGTGTTTAGTGGAAGCTTCACTTGAAGCTTCTTGCATATTTGCCTAAAATAACTCCATGTGTTTTTTCAATATCCAAAAGGTGGAGATTATTGGCCTGAAGGCCCATTGATCTAGTTTTCATGATAATAATCTCATGTAGTTATTTATGTACCAATGTTTTTGTGTACATAAGTTTCAGGTTAAGATTTCTTTCCAATCATATGTTCTAGCTTCTCAAAAAGACTCATAAGTTTTGAAGCATGCGTTTAGTGATCCGAGAGCCCAAGCATTAAATTCAATCATATCACTTGTGAAAAGAATCAAAATCAAATAAACCACATTGCAAGTTAAAGATTTTAAAGAGAAGTATTTTTTCTAGTTATTTTTTAAGAATTAGTTTTTGTCAAAACCAAGATTAGTGACTTTGATAGCTCATGAGATTGACACACACACACATAGTATTTCATTTGTGTTTGAATGTCTTCAAAATAATTTCAAAAAGTTTATGAAAAATTTTCAAAACGGTTTGTTGAAAAATATTTTCTATTTAAAAGGGTATTTCATCTTTAACAAAATTTAGTTCTACGTCCTAAAATTATGATAATATATGATCTCACAATTTTGGATTTCATATTACCCCATGGACTATGTTTTATATTCATATATTCAAATATGTTTAAGAAAAAGTCAAACAGGATTTCTAAACAATTCAAAAACTAATTTTTTACCTATGGTCAGTTGACCGGATGGCCGACCGGGCGGTTGACTAGGCGGTTGACCGGGAGGCCGTAATGCACAATTGTAACTATGCATCTCTATCGATCAAGCCTCCGACCTACTATAACACCCTTGGCTCTCGATTTAGTTCGGTCGACCGGGTGGTCGACCAACACTACCCAACGGTCAAAATATGATCATTGGCGGTCGACTGACCGGTCGACTGCAGAGTCTGTTTTGGCTGCTTTTGTCCCCAATGGCTATATTGTTAATTTTTTGATTAGCTGTTAATCCCCAACGGCTCTATTGATTTTCCCTCTAAGTTTTTGACCCTATATATATGGAAGCACTATAAGCTATTATAATTAATCATTCATTAAGATTTGTATTAATTTTAAATCCAAGTTTTTTGAGAGAAATATTTTTCAAAAAGAGAAGTTTTTGAGCAAAACTCCATACAATATTTGCAAGCTTTCATTCTCCGTTCCACTACTTTCAAAGCATTTCTCACCACAATCTCAGAGTAACAAGTTATTGTCTTGGTTATAAGGATTGTTTGTGAGCCCATTTTGGTGATCTAGGAGAGATCATCTCAAATCTTATATTGATGAGTTGTAAAGGTTGCAGCCTCAAAGTGAGCTTGTGGATTAATTGATTGTAAGGTGTTGCCGCAGCTAGTGAGAGGAATTGGGTCAAGTTTGTTCTTATGGGAATGTGTACATTGGCGATCTCACGGGATCAAGAATAGTGCTAACCATTCACACGGTGAAGGCAGGGACGTAGAGCATTGCTTGAACCTCGAAACAAATTTTCCATCTTTGCTATTGCTTGCTCTCTCAATCTTTACTTAACTCACTCTATACTCTAGTGCATGCTTCTTGATTGAAAAATTGAAGTACCGTGTAACCTAGGACTAACAGGTCGTGTCTACGAGGAGAGTGTGATTCAAGCATTTTGGTATTTTGGAAAAAACAAGTTTTAATGTTGGTGTTTTTTATATGAAAAGAAGATGGACAATAAAGAAGTGATTCAAAGAAAAATTAAAGATTTAGAATAGGTTCTGGAAAAATGATTTTGAAGAAGACTTTAAGAGTGATATTTGTTTGTATTTAATAAAAAGAGATCGGGGCTCGCTATCTTACTACTCAATGATGTGTTCTTCACTTGAAAATTTCAGTGCCTCAACTCGATCATAGGCAAAAACTTAAGCATGAATTTTGAAAGTTTAAGTAAAGCAAATACAATGTTTGCTTTGAAAAGTAAACTCTTTTTTAAATATCCCTCTTGAACTGAATGTTAAATCATCAAGTTTGTTTTTCAAGTATGAAGTAAAAACAAGTTCAAGTATTATTTTAAAAATGAAAGTTTAGAAATTCAAACCCATCCTCGTGTGCCTTCAAGAACACTTGCAAATAAGTAAGGCTTAGTTTAGGGCTTTCATATGATTTCGTTGGGTTTTTTGCACAAAAATTGTTCAAAATAAAGAAGGATCGAAGAGAGATGATAGTGAGCCCATAGAAACAAGTTTAGCTACTCAAAATCGATGTGAAATAAAATATTGAATTGAAATGTAACATAACCGTGAGTTGAAGAAGGAGAGAAGTGCTAAATCTTTATTGATGTCACTTCAACGTTGGTTACAATAACTTTTTCTCTCTCTCACTTTGTTTCTGGACTGAACTACAAAATAAAACTGAGATACAACTTCTCAAAAATTATTAACAATGATCCTAAACCTTAAAACTAAATCAAAAATTTAATCCTAGTTTCGTCCCCTTTCTTCATAAATTTTCTTAGTATTTATAGGGAAAACCCCTGATGGGGGAGGCGTGAGCAGATAGGGGGAGCAAACGCTCTCCTTTATCTCTTAACAGGGTCGCAGATCTGTGGTTTAGATGTGGCCAACTGGCCACATCCAGGGGAGGCTCTAATTTGGTCCTTATCCCTTTTATCTGATGAGATTATTGCTTTGAGACTTGGATTTGATGCTCCTTTGATCATCAACTTTAACCAACTTGATTTGTAAAGTTCCGATTTAACTGATTTTCAACTTGTTTTATCTCTTTGATTTTCTCTGATTTACCCTGATTTGCCCTGATCCTTGACTTGAATTAATTCTGAATTAAATCAGAATTTAGATGGGATCTTGGGCTTATTTGCTCTTCCTTCTCCTTAGTAAAGGCTTGCACATTATTTACACAAAAATAAGAATAAAAATAGAGTTTATTATAACTTAAATATGGAAAATATGACAACAAATATGCAATATTAGTGACTGATTACACCCATATACCTATCTTTTGCTCATCTTCAAGCAAAATAAAACTAACTATCCATTTCAGTAGGAATCACGATTGTACTTAGCATGTGCAACAAGCCATTAAACCTCTAGGTGACCCCTAGAGGACAATTTTGTCTCGTGAGGTTTTTAGTGGATTACGCCCACAAAATTCATAAAGAAAGAGAAACAACATATTAGTATTTTCGAAAAGCATTTTGAAAAAGAGAGAAAAATATTGAAGTATTATTGTAAGAGTTTAAGTAATCTATAAGTTATAGGAAAACCGAATTTTTCTCCTAATCTTAGTCTCTATTAAAAATTGTTATCAATCAAGATAAGAAGTCAAACTGTATTTCTCATCTAGTCTATTACTTTACCCTAAGTCATATGCGCCTTCGTGACCATAAAATTTTGACTAACGGTTCTTTAACTATAACTCTTATGCCTTATATATATATATATATTTGATGGTATTATTCCTTAGTTTTATTAGGCTTTCTAATCTGCCCATGTAACGAGCCTTTAGTCAGTGACACCCAAACCGGATGGTCTTAGGGCACCGAGTGAGAAAATACCTCAAGGACTTAAGGACTCGAGTAAGTAAGGCCACAAAACTAAGAATTTTATTATACGGACCACTTTTAGGCGTAATACTTATGCTTTTGAGGCACAAATACCCAGCTTAATCAGTGAATTTTTGATATATATAAATATTTTCTTTTTTTCCTTTTTTTATAAGGCATAAGAATCTTTGTTTTTTGAACCCTTAGTGCGCAAGTGTATAAAGGATGCATATTTCTTCAAGATAAAGATCAAGACTAAATTACTTTTCCAATTTTTTCTCCTAACCGTAGAAATTAAACAAATAATCTTATTTTTATCAAGTATAAGAAATCCTAATTATGATTCTCCTATTCCGTAAAATTGACTTAATTTCTTACAAAAAATATGTCAAAATATTGTTCTCATTCCAAAACTTTTTTTTCTTTTTTTTATGTTAGTCATGTTAGAACCCTCCCCTACATCTATATCATGTATTTTCCCCAATGTATGAAAGAATTGAATAGATGCATGAAATAAAATGTAAAAGATGTAAAGTTATCGATACACTGGGTCGAATAGACCAATAGTCATTTCATTTACCGGCACCGATTCTAAGAAAGGTTTAAGGTATTGACCATTTACCTTAAAGGCATTCCCATTCTTGGTTTTACTGATCTCTATAGCATCGTGTGAAAACACGATCTTTACAATGAATAGCCCAGTCCATCTCGATTTCAACTTTTCTGGAAAAAGATGAAGCCTAGACTTACAAAGTAAGACTTTTTGTCCGAGGACAAAAGTTTTTCTCATGATAAACTTATCATGAAAAATCTTAACCCTACTTTTTGTTATTTTAGCATTCTCATAGGCCTTAGTTCTCAACTCCTCAGGAAATTTCAAAGGTCACCGGCCTTATCTAAATCAAAGTTTAGCAGCTTGATGGCCAATAAAGCTCAGTGCTCTAACTTAACACGCAGGTGGCTAGCCTGTCCAAAGATTAACCTATATGGAGACATCCCTAGAATTGTCTTGGAAACGGTCCTGTAGGCCCATAAGGCATTTACCAGTTTGGTGGACCAGTCTTTCCTGTTTTGGTTCACGGTCTTCTCAAAAATAAGCTTAATTTGTCTATTGGAGACCTCTACCAGTTGATTGGGAGAAAACCACGAAAAAAAAGTGTATGTTTTGAAATCAAGAGTTAAAAGTATGTGCTTTGGCTTCCTCGATACTTCTGTTATAGCATAGAGGCTAAAACGAGTCGAATCCACAAGGATGGGAGGCGATATAAGCTTACACGGTATGTTCACGTGTATGTTAACGGTTCTTCAATGTTTGAAAGAATGAAAAGAAAAGAAAACAAAGAATGAAAAGAGAAGTACGGTGAAACACAAAGAAATAGGAAACATAGAAAAGAATATATTTCTGGTTTTTGTGGTATTTCTAAAACAAAGTGAAAAAGAAAGAAAACTCATGGCTACTAACTACTAATGACTCCACCAACATGCTAACCTCTTAGTGATAGTTGCCTTACATGTATCCTTGGCTATCACTAGTCCTTGGTTCAAGAGCGTTTCAAAGCATGACCCATATGTAACTCATCACATCCCAACTCAACAAAACAAGTGCAAGCTATACTTAACCATTAAAACTAAAAGTAAGCATAGAGTAAAGTAATACTAGTTTGTTAGAGAGTTAAGAAGTTAGAGTGTTAGATCCATCATCATGAGCCATCAATGGCTCTTGCAAGAGCAAGCCCAAGTAGAGGCTACTAGATTCATGTGGATTATCAAATAAGAAGTTAGTAAGTTAGTGGTTAGTAGTTAGTTGCCATGATAGAAATTAGCTAAACTTGTAAAAGAAGTTAGAGAGAAGAAAATAAAAAGTGGTAAAGAGAGAACTTTTCATAGATTGTCACTTTCTATTAAAAGAACTCTTGCCTTCCAACCATATACCACTCTCTCTCCTATTACAAGATCTACAAGAAATGAAAAATACAGAGGAAGAAGAAGAACTAACTTAAACTAAACTACCCTAAACTACAACATGGAAAAAACTACACTACTCTCTGTATTTCTACTCTCTGTAAAACCCCAGGGGGTATTTATAGGCACCAGAGGTAAGGGGGCCAGGGGGACAATTCCTAGCCCAAAGCATGGGCGCAGCCGCGCCCGTATGGCCATGGAAACACAGCCTGGACCGCGTTTCTGCGGCCCTACTAGGGCCGCGCGCACGGCACCTGCTGTCGCGCGTTGTCCTATCTGTCCCCTGTAAGTTGGAAGTCCCGGTTTCTGATTTTAGGCCCCTAGTTTTGACGAATCAGCTCTTCAAAGTCAATGGCTATATTATAGGCCTTTAATCACCCATTAAATGGTGATTTAGGGTCTTCTTCTTCATTACACATCATGAACCTAGATACATGCAAGAGAGGTGTTATTAGCATGATTTAATATTTAATAAATGTGAAGATGTGGTATGAAATGTGCAGTTTTAGAGACTAATCACATCCCCACACTTATCTTTTGCTCATCCTGAGCAAAATAAAAAACTAAAGGAATTATTACACCACTTTCGCAGGTGACGCGATTGCACTGAGCATGTGCAAAAGGCCGTTAAACCTCTAGGTTTCTCCTACAGGAGGAGTTTTGTCTCCTGAGGGTTTTTAGCGGATTACACCCACAAAATCTATAAAGAAAGAAATCAAATGTTAGTATTTTTAAAACGCATTTTGAAATAGAGAAAAGTGTTTTTGCGAAAAATATAAGTGATCTAAGGTCATAAGTTAACCAGAAATTATTCTTCCTTAAACTAAGTCGAAATGCAAAATCTTGTTATAAATTAAATGTAAGAATTTAAAATTGAATTGACTCTTTGATCTTTCATAAAACTCTTAGAAAAATATGCACTTTGTGAACTATGAAGATTTTTGGAATATTGACTCGAACTTTCATGCTATTGATTTGTGTATATTTATTTTTTCTTTTTTCTTCCCTTAATTTTCTTAGGCTTTCTTATTTACCCCGGTAGTGAGCCTTTAGCCGGTGACTCCCAAACCAGATGATCTTAGGGCACCAGATGAGAAAACATCCCTCAGATTTAAGGACTCGAGTAAATAAGGCCACAAAACTAAAGGGGATTATTTTATTTTTGTCCACCGTTTTAGGTGTGAATAATCATGCTTTTGAGGCATAATTACCCAACTTCAATAAGTAGTTTTTATTATCATCATTTTTTTAATATATTTTTATGGCATTTTCAGTCTTTATTTCAATCACAAAAATTGTGTAAGTGTGAAGTCCATAAATCTAAGGCAAAACATTCAAGATCAAATTATCTTTCCAATCTTACTTCCTTATCTTAAAATTTAAACAAGATCTATTATTTTGACTTCGTTAAAAATTCATAGTTTTAGGTCTTCCTAATCTAAGATAATCTTAATTTTCATAAAAATAAATCAAAACTATTTACCTTGTTTCAAAAAGTTTTGTAAAAAGAAAAGAAAAGGTTTTTTTTTGTGTACTAAAGAAAATTTTAAAAATCTCCTAAAAGAAGTGTAAAAGAAGAAAAATGTAAAACTACCTATGTTAGTAAACCCTCCCCCACACTTATCTCAGCATTGTCCTCAATGCATCGTGAATGTGTAAAACATGAAACAAATGGAGAGGGAAGGAAAATTACCTCATGGAGGTGGTTTTGGTGGTGGTCTGACTGGTTCAAGCGTTGCGACCCAATCAAGATATCGTGGATCATGCAGTAACCCACCAGTGACCTCTCTAATATGACCAAGTAAAAGAATGATTGAGTGATGGTCTTATTTAAAAATTTATCCCCATCTAATTTTAATTTTCAAAAATAATTACTGAGTCATCTTCTTCAACATTCTTGTCCAACAATGAAGTGTGATTTTGGGAGATGATTGATTTGGACTCAAATAGAACAGGAGCAAAAATCGATATCGACTAAGGAATTTGACTCAGATCAAGTCGAGAGTCAACAATGAGAGTCAAAATTGGTTTTAAAATAGGGTCCAAACTAAAGAATTGATGTTCACACTCTTTCCCCATCAATGAAGTGTGATCATAAGATATTGGTGATTCTATTTCACGGTGTACTGGTACAGGATTCAATGTTGATTCCGTAATAGAGAAAAAATCTGGTAAAGATACCAGGGTCATTATTGAATCAAAAAGTGAAATTGAATTACTAACATGAGGTTTGGTATCACATTTAGGTTCAATTTCAATTTCAGAAAAGGGATAAATTGCCAGAATGTCCAAGAGACTTTCATAACTTGGAGTTTGGTCAAGTTCACATGTGTGTTCTGAAATTAAATCTTGGTTTCCAAAACAACATGATTCTTGGGTCCGATCGGTAGAGTTAGGGGTATAAGGATTGGTCAACGGTTGACAAGAAAGACTTTCTCGCTCTCATTGACCAAATCGCTCATTATTGAATCTAACCTACTGATAGGCAGGATAACAGAATTTTGAGTCTGAATCATGTCTTTATAGTTTTTGCAATTGGTTCTTCTTGAAAAGGAGAGTATGGAAGTTGATTTTAAAAATGGTGGTGAAATTGTGAGTCCATCGGATTTTGCGATTGCTGCTCGGACTCACGCAAGGATTCCATACTCAAGTCCAGTATTGATGGTTGTTCATTTTGAATCGGTGAGACAGGAAAAGATGAGTAGGACTCTTGAAAATTTGGCTGAGATGATAAGTCCAACATATTTTGAAATTGTTGCAATTTTTCACAATAGATTTTCAAACTCTCTCCTAGCTCAGATTCTTCTTCAGTTGGATGTTTTAGAAAAGGAGTATATGGAGTTTAATTTGGGAAAGATTGTGAATTGAGAAAATTTTGAATTTGTTGTTGGGACTCAAGCATGGCATCCATACTCCTTTCCAAATTGGATTTTTCCTCAGTTGGTGGAACAGGAAAAGGAGGATATGAAGCAGAATTAGGGAATTAATATTGTGAAAATTGTGGACAAGATGGATGAAAATTTAACTCGGGGAGGTGAATCCCCATTGACTCTGTGAAGAGTTGAAATTAGTTTAAAATTTATGGTCATAAGATTGGGGATATGGGTCATATTGAGTCGGATAATCCACACTCGGCATATATTATTGGTTCATGTTGTACATAGCCGGGTCGGAGTTATCCGAGTCAAATGAGGTCGGGGTGAAATATGGATTCATATTAGAATTGAAAAAATTGTTGTTGTTAAAATTTATTTCACAATTCACAAAAAAGAAAACAAACAAACAGACAAACAAACAAAAAAGAAAACAAGCCTATGCTAAGGTTGACTTAGACCTGGACAACTGCTAACTGGTTAGACTGTCCACGGGGGGTACATTGTCAAAATCTGACCACGAGTAAATCGTCCAGGTAGGGGCAAGATCAGTGGGAGGTATCCGTGCTAGAGAACGGGCCTAATTATGCCAAACCACTGTTCTTCGAGGTTTTGCCTCTCAATCCCCAACCTTAAATACCGATTTGACAAGAGTCAACTTCTAACAACTTTCTCCTTAGGTCAATCTCCTAAATGAGTCCGAGATGTCCCAAGGGGCCAACGTCTAGCAAGTTTTATTTAGGCTTGGTAGTGTAAGTGGGGAGGTGATTTTTGGGCTAAGGGAGGGTAATGACTTCCCAACTTATATTGTATTGGGTGTTGCCCTTAAGTTCAATTTGTGCAAATGTGCAACATAGATAAGAATGAACACAAAAAAGTGAGTAAATCACTGAAGTATTTGTCCTAACTATATGCAATACGATATGTACACCTCCGTCAAGATCACAACACAAGAACAAAATACAGTATATTGGAATGAAAATTGGCACTTGCCTAGATGCAAATGTCTAAACAGTTTTAAGGCATCCAACTTTCGTATTTTAGTTCTTAAGTTATTATAATGCACAGGAAGCAAATATTAGCAACAGAATATAATAATATACAAGAATTTACCCAATCACACAAGAGCAAATGTGGACCTCTGCAATGCTAAAACTTTAACCTGCACACCAAAAAATAAAGAAAAAAGTTAACAAAAATGTGAAATCAAACCGCTCCCATCATATAAGTTAGTGGTTAGTAGTTAGTTGCCATGAGAGAAAATTAGCTAAACATGTAAAAGGAGTTAGAGAGAAGAAAATAAAGAGAGGTAAAGAGAGAACCTTTCATTGATTGTCACTTTCTATTACAAGAACTCTTACTTTCCAACCATATATCACTCTCTCTCCTATTACAAGATCTACAAGAAATGAAAAATACAAAGGAAGAAGAAGAACTGATCTAAACTAAACTACCCTAAACTACAACATGGAAAAACTACACTACTCTCTGTATTTCTCCTCTCTGCAAAACCCCAGAGGGTATTTATAGGCACCAGAGGAAAGGGGCCCAGGAGGACAATCCCTGGCCCAAAGTACGGGCACGGTCGCGCCCATACGGCCACAGAAACGCGGCCTGGGCCACGTTTTCGCGGCCCTACTAAGGCCGCGCGCGCGGCGCCTGCTACCGCGCGCTGTCCTATCTGTCCCCTGTCAGTTAGAAGTCCCAGTTTCTAGTTTTGGGCCCCTGGTTTTGACGAATCAGCTCTTCAAAGTCAATTGCTATATTATAGGCCTTTAATCACCTATTAAATGGTGATTTTGGGTCTTCTTCTTCATTGCACACTATGGACCTAGAAACATGCAAGAGAGGTGTTATTAACAAAATTTAATATTTAATAAATGTGAAGATGTGGTATGAAATATGCTAGACTAATAACATGTCCACTAATCTGAGGATGATAAGTTGTGGACAATTTGTAAGTAATGGCATACTTTCGCATAAGAGCTTCAAAAGATCTATTGCAAAAGTTGGTTTCATTATCACTGATGATAGCATGGGGGGTTCAAAGTGTAATAGGATGTTCTCTTTTAAAAACATGATGACAAGTTTGTTGTCATTAGTTTTTCTAGGAATGACTTCAACCCACTTGGACACATAGTCAATAGCAACCAATATGTATTAGTTTTCAAATGAATTAAAAATAGACCTATAAAGTTGATGCCCCAAATATCAAAGAGTTCTATTTTTAGAATTGGGTTAAGGGGCATCATCTTCCGCTTTGAGATCCTTCCTATCATTTGGCATTTAGGGCACGTCTTGCAAAGCTCAAAGGCATCTTTGAACAAAGTGGGCCAATAGAACCCACTTTATAGCACTTTTTCTGCAGTCTTGCTTGTGACAAAAAGACAGAACACTATTAATCTCCTCATCGGGAATGCATCTTCTAATGATTTGGTTGGAATAATACTTGAAAAGATATGGTTCCTCTCAGAAGAAATATCAGACTTGAGATAAGATTCGGTAGACATCTTGTTTAGACTAATGAGATAGAGTTTGTTCATGACTAAGTAGTTTACTATGTCTGAAAACTAAGGTTCCTTAAAGGTAACCAAGAGTTGTGCATCGGGAAAGTTATCATTGATGGGCAATTCATTGCATGGTGAGTTTGGGATGCCTGAGAGATCAACCAACGACATTTTCTATGCCTTATTATCTTAAATTTCGAGATCGAATTCTTGAAGAAGAAAGATCCAACGAATTAGTTGGGCGTTAGCATCTTTCTTTACCATAAGTTATCTTAGCGCAGAATGATCGGTGAAAATGGTGATTTTGGTAGGCGGGGATAAAATCTCTCTAATGTAAATACTATATCCAAGAATTCTTTCTTGATTGTAGTGTAGTTTATTTGCGCATCATTCAGAGTCCTACTTGAGCAGTAAATCATGTGCTGCTTGTTATCAATGTGTTGTCCTAAGACAGCACCTATAGAAAAATCCGAAGCATCGCACATGATTTCAAACGGTTTTGACCAATCCGGTGCAAAGGTGATTGGTACAGAAATAAGCTAATAGAAAGTGAAGGACACGTTCTTAGCTAAAAAGTTAGTTAAGGGTCTAGCAATTTTGCTAAAGTTCTTAATGAACCTACGATAAAAACTGGCGTGTCCTAAGAAGGATAAAATATCTTTAATACATTTCGGCGCCAGGAGATTAGTCTACGAATATGCATTATTATATCGCATTTCCCCACCGATTTATGAATAAATTGTCGGTCTAAACCGTGTTTTGGTCTCTATTGCAGGTAAATCAAGAGTTCAAGGGCAAAGGAGTAATAAGAGCCTAATTAAACCCCTTTTAGGGTAATTAAATCCGCATTACTTGGAGGCCAAGCAAGGGATTATCTAGAAGATACGTCGAACCTAGACTCTTGCGCACATCAGACGAATATCCGGCCAAAAATACCAAAAATGGAATATACCAAGAAGGTCCTCGAAGCCCAGAGATGTTTCTCCTTAAACCAGGGATTTAACTCCCTGGTTTTCCGAGGGAACGCGGCAAATGCCGAGATTTCGCGGCATTTTGGTGGGCCCACGCGTCGATTTTGACGCGTGGCCCCGTCTCGTCTTCTAGAGAGTTCCTATGCCTATATAAACCCTGTATTTGGCCAAAACGCGAGCAGTCTTTATTTTAGGAGTAGGTTCTGATTCTAGGAGAAGTTTAGTGTAGTGTAGGTAGGTGCTCTTCATTTCTCTTGTATTTTCATTTCTTTTTAGATCATTGTAGTAGGGCTGAGAGATTCATAGAGAGAGAGATAGAGAGGGATTGATGTAATAGATGGTGACAGTCTATGTAAAGGTGCCTCCTTCTCTTCAATGTAATCTAACCACTAACCACTAACAATCTAACCACTTACTTAATAATCCACATGAATCGGGTAGCCTCTACTAAGGCCTTGCTCTTGCAAGAGCCATTGATGGCTCATGATGATGGGTTCTAACATCTAACTTGCTAACCAAGCTAACTTTCTTATTTCATGCTTTCTTCTAATGGTTGATGAGTTAATGCTTGTATTAGCTTGATCTTGATGCATGTTGATTGTGATGAACTATCTATGTGCCATGCTTTGTATCGTCTCTTGAAGCCAAGGATTAGTGATGACGAGGATCAAAATGTGAGGCAACTATCATGAAGAGGTTAGCATGGTTAGTGGAACAATTAGTAGTTAGTAGCCATGAGTTTTCTTTTATCTTGTTTTAGAAACTATTTTCAAAACTCTTTATCATTTTTCTATCGATGTTTTCACTGCCTTCTTAGTTCACCTTGTTTCATCTCCTTTTCTATTTTGTTTTCCAAACCACTTCTATTTGGTTTTTCACATCGACGTTTTCATCGCTCTCCTCACCTACTACATTCTGGATTTCCTTTTCTTTTGTTTTCACTTCCTTTTTCTAATTCTTTAACAAAGAAGAACTTAACATAAAACGTGAATAGAAACTGTCAATGCTTCTATCGCCTCCCTTCCCTGTGGATTCGACCCGTTGAGCCAATGCTATAACGGAAGTATCGAGGGTACATTAGCACATTCGAGCTTTTACATTGATTTCACAAACTACACGTTTTGAGTGCTAGTTTCCCCCCGATCAAAATTTTTGGCGCCGTTGGGGGAAGGGAATGGTTTTGATTTCACGTTTTTGTTAACATTGTCTTCTCTGTTTGGGTGTGCAGGATAATCTTTACAGGTGCTTAACATTGCAGAACATAAACTAGCTTTGCATTTCCCTGCTCTTGAAAGCAGGGCCCCAGCTTCTAAAGAACCGCCGCGCAAACGCGACTTTTGCCGCGAAAACGCGGCCATTTTGTGAACATTGTGTATCTTGTTGTGTTGGGGTGTGTTCATTGTAATATCTAGTAGATTTGTACTGCTATCTTTTCTGCTTTGATTGCCTACACACCATAATAAAATAAAGAACTAAAATACGGTATTTGGATGCTTTTAAAACGGCTTAGACATTTGCATTTAGGCACGTGTCAATTCAATCCAATATACTGTATTTGTTCTGTTGTTGTGATCTGGATGGAGATGTACATATGGCATTGCATATAGCATAGGACAAACACGTAGTGATTTATCGCTTTGTGTTATATTCTTGTCTATATTGCACACTTGCACGAATTGAAATTAAGGACAAAACCCAAACAAGATAAGGTGGGATTTCATCACCCTTCCTTAGCCCAAAAACCACCTCCCCACTCACAAAACCCAAGCCCTAATAAAATTTGATAGACATTGGCCCCTAGGGACATCTCGGACTCATTAAGAGATTGACTGAGGGTGGAACTTGTTTTGAATCTTTCTCTTGTGAAATCGGTGTCTAAGGTGGGGGATTAAGAGGTTACGCCTCGAAGATACTGTGGTTTGGCGTAATTAAGTCCCGTTGCTTACGCACGGATACCTCCCACCGTATTTTGCCCCTACCTGGCCGATTAGCTTGTGGTCGGATTCAAGCAACAACCTCCCCCGGGTAATCGACCAGTTAGGAGTCGTCTAGGTCTAGGTCAACCTTACTTTAGGCTTGGTTTTTATTTTCTTTCTTTTTGTTTGTTGTTTGATTTTTCTTTTTTGTGATTGTTTGTGAAATGGAATTCAACAATAATTCTTTCAATCCGAATATGAATCCATATTTCACACCAACCCCATTCGATTCGGATAATTCCAACCCGGCTTATACAATATGCACCAACCAAATACACCGGGTTGGACTTATCCGAATCAATACAACCCATACCCACATTCTTATGACTATAATTTCAAAAATAATTTCACCTCGTCACAGAGTCAATGGGGATTCACCTCTCCCGAGTTTAATTTTCAACCTCCTTGTCCCCCATGTCCACCTTGTCCACAATTTACACAATATTCATCCCCGATTTCGCTTCCTATACTCCTTTTCTGGACCTCCCGTTGAAGACAAATCTGAGTCAGAAAAGAGTATAGAAACCAATTTACAAGAGGTCGAGCAACAACTTCAGAAAATGAGGGCCTCTCCAATTCCACAACATTTTCAAGATTCATACTCAGTTCCACCAGTCCAAAATAGAAAACCATCAATTTTGGAAATGAGTATGCATGAGTCCAAACAACAATCACAAAATCTGATGGACTCACAATTTCACCACCAAGTCCAAAACAACACTTCATCTTTTCAACAAAATGATGAACCTATCAATTATGAAAAGATGCTTGAAGCCATGACTCAGGCTCAAAACGCTCGTAATCATGACATCGATATGATGGTCAAAAGTCTCTGTTCTCATCGTTTGACCATTCCTGATATCACTAAACATTCTGTCAGAGCCAAAGAGTCATGTTGTTTTGGAAATCAAGATTCAATTTTAGCACACCCATCTGAACTTGTCCAAACTTCAAATGTTAAAGATCCATTGACATTTTGGCAAGTTATCCTTTTCCTGAAATTGAACTTGAGCATGAATATGATCATGAACCTCAAATTAGTGATTCAATTCTACTTCCTGATTCAATTATGACTCCGGTGTCTTCACCTGATTTCAATCCTTTTCCCGAGTCAGTATTGGATCCAGTGCAAGTCCATTGTGAAATTGAATCACCAATCTCTTATGATGATCATATTGAACTTGACCAATTTCATACTTTTGAAAGTCCCATTGATAAATTGGCAAATTCTCATTTTTTTGGAATTGAACTCAATGAGGAATGTGACTTTGATACTCAAATTTGTGATCTAGTTCAAATTCCTGAATCATTATTGACTCCTGTTATATTACCCAATTTGAGTAACATTTTAGAGTCAGTTTTGATTCCCATACCAGTCATTCCTGAACTTGAATCACGATCTTAGAAAGTCACATTCCATCATGGGAAATGAATGTGGACTTGAGCTTCATCTTCTTGATTTGGACCCACTTCCTGAACCAATCTCGACTCCTGAACCTTTACTTGACTTAAGTCTTTTTCCTGAGTCAGTATTAGTTCCTGTATTTCCTGAGTCCAAATCAATCATTCCATTCTGGGACAAGGGTCTTGATAAATTTGACTCTGAAATTATTTTGAAAATTAGGAAATTAGATGGGGTAAAATTCGTAATAAAAATCATAAATATATACATCATTCTAGTGGGTTGTATTCTTGAGGTCTCTGGTGGGCTCCTCTGGACTCCACGCAAGAATGATTGGACCGCCTTTCGTGGACCAATCAGACCGCCACCAGAACCACCACCTTGAGGTGATTTTTCCTTCCCTCTCTATTTGTTTCATGCATACATACATCACGATGCATTGAGGATAATGCATGAGATAAATGTGGGGGAGGGTTTACTAACGTAGAGTTTTCAGATTTTCTTTCTTTTACACTTCTTTTAAGATACTTTTAAAAATTTTTCCTTTTGTATAGGAATTTTCTCTTTCTTTAAAAACTTTTTGAAATAAGAGACAAAGTTTTGATTTATTTTTAAGAAAATAAAGATGATCTTAGAAATTAAGGAAGCCTTAATTATAACATCTTAAACCTAGTCGAAATGATGAATCTTGTTTAAAATTATAGGCTAAGTAAGATAAATTGGGGAGATAAATTTATCTTGAATTTTTTGCCTTAGATAGTATGCACTTCACACTTACACAATTTTTGGGATGGAAACAAAGACCTAAAATGCCATAAATAAAAAAAACATCACTTATTAAGCTGGATAATTATGCCTCAAGAAGCATGATTATTCACGCCTAACGGTGAAAAAATCATTACTTATTAAGCTGGATAATTATGCCTCAAGAAGCATGATTATTCACGCCTAACAGTGGTCAAAAGAAACAAATAATCCCCCTTAGTTTTGTGGCCTTGTTTACTTGAGTCCTTAAACTCGAGGGATGTTTCTCATCTGGTGCCCTAAAACCATCTGGTCTGGGAGTCATCGGTTATAGGCTCGCTACATGGGTGAACTAGAAAGCCTAAGAAAACTAAGGGAAGAAAAAAAGAAGAAAAATAAAGAATATATATATAAATAAATGGCTTGATGGTTAGAGTTGAAATCCCAGAAATCTTCACTATCACAAAGTGCATATTATCTAGGTTTTATGAAAGATAAAATATTCAATCCAATTTTGAATGCTTACCTTAATTGAAGACAAGATCTTGAATAAAGACTAAGTTTAAGGAAGAATGATTTTTGTGGACTTATGACCTTAGATCGCTTATATTTTTACAAAAATATTTCATAAACTTGTCTCTCTTTCAAAATGCGTTTTCAAAATACTAACATTTGTCTTCTTTCTCTATGGATTTTGTGGGTGCAATCCGCTGAAAACCCTCTGGAGACAACACTCTCCTCTAGGGTAATCTAGAGGTTTAACGGCTTGTTGAACACGCTCAGTGCAATCGCGTCACCTGCGAAAGTGGTGTAATAACATTTGTAGTATAGTTTCTTTTCTTGTTTTTCGGGACGAGTAAAAGATAAGTGTGGGGGTGTGATTAGTCTATGAATATGCATTATTATATCGCACTTCCCACCGATTTATGAATAAATTGTCGGTCTAAACCGTGTTTTGGTCTCTATTGCTGGTAAATCAAGAGTTCAAGGGCAAAGGAGTAATAAGAGCCTAATTAAAACCCCTTTTAGGGTAATTAAATCCGCATTACTTGGAGGCCAAGTAAGGGATTATCTAGAAGATACGTCGAACCTAGACTCTTGCGCACATCAGATGAATATCCGGCCAAAAATACCAAAAATGGAATATACCAAGAAGGTCCTCGAAGCCCGGAGATGTTTCTCACCAAAACCAGGGATTTAACTCCCTGGTTTGGCCACGGAAGCGCGGCAAATGCCAAGATTCCGCGGCATTTTGGTGGGCCCACGCGTCGATTTTCGACGCGTGGCCTCGTCTCGTCTTCCAGAGAGTTCCTATGCCTATATAAACCCCTGTATTTGGCCAAAACGCGAGCAGTCTTCATTTTAGGAGTAGGTTCTGATTCTAGGAGAAGTTTAGTGTAGTGTAGGTAGGTGCTCTTCATTTCTCTTGTATTTTTATTTCTTTTTAGATCATTGTAGTAGGACTGAGAGATTCATGGAGAGAGAGATAGAGAGGGATTGATATAATAGATGGTGACAGTCTATGTAAAGTGCCTCTTTTCTCCTTCAATGTAATCTTCTTCATCTTCTACATGATGTTTTGCTAACTTTTCTTCTCATGATAATCTAACTACTAACCACTAACCATCTAACCACTTACTTAATAATCCACATGAATCGGGTAGCCTCTACTAAGGCCTTGCTCCTGCAAGAGCCATTGATGGCTCATGATGATGGGTTCTAACATCTAACTTGCTAACCAAGCTAACTCTCTCTTATTTCATGCTTTCTTTTAATGGTTGATGAGTTAATGCTTGTATTAGCTTGATCTTGATGCATGTTTGATTGTGATGAACCATCTATGTGCCATACTTTGTATCGTCTCTTGAAGCCAAGGATTAGTGATGGCCGAGGATCAAAATGTGAGGCAACTATCATGAAGAGGTTAGCATGGTTAGTGGAACAATTAGTAGTTAGTAGCCATGAGTTTTCTTTTATCTTATTTTAGAAACTATTTTCAAAAACTCTTTATCATTTTTCTATCGATATTTTCACTGCCTTCTTAGTTCACCTTTGTTTCATCTCCTTTTCTATTTTGTTTTCCAAACCACTTCTATTGGTTTTTCACATCGACGTTTTCATTGCTCTCCTCACCTACCACATTCTGGATTTCCTTTCTTTTCTTTTCACTTCCTTTTCTAATTCTTTAACAAAGAAGAACTGTTAACATAAAACGTGAATAGAAACTGTCAATGCTTCTATCGCCTCCCTTCCCTGTGGATTCGACCCGTTGAGCCAATACTATAACCGAAGTATCGAGGGTACATTAGCACATTCGAGCTTTTACATTGATTTCACAAACTACACGTTTTGAGTGCTAGTTTCCCCCGATCACCAGGAGCTTAGCTATGACCTCAATCTTAGCTTTATCCACTTCAATTTTATTCTTTGAAGTTTCATTACCAAGACAATTTCATGTCTTACCATGAGTGGTATTTCTCTCAATTCAGTGTCAATTTTTTTTCGGCACAACGTTAGAGGATGAGTTCGAGGTGGTGAAGACATTGATCGAATGAGTCTCCATAAATGGAGAAATCATCTATTAATATTTCTAAAAATTGTTCACCATATCAGAGAAAAGACGTTGCTGGGGCATTGCACAAGCCAAAAGGTTAAGCAAATATCCCAAACGGACATGTGAATGTGATCTTTTCTTGGTCCTCCAGAGCAGTAAGAATCTGATTATACCCCGAGTATACATCCAAAAACAACAGTATCGTGGCCAGCCAAACGTTCAAGCATTTGGTCAATGAAGGGAAGCAGGAAGTGGTCCTTATGGGTTACTGCATTTAGCTTCTTATAGTCGATGCAAACTTGAATCTTCATGGGAAGTCAAGTTTGGACCAATTCTTAGTTCTCTTTTTCCACCACGGTGAAACCAGATTTCTTCAGAACCGCGTGGATAGGATTGATTCATTAACTATCAAAAATGGGATAGATTATCCCATTGCCTAAGAGTTTCAAGATTTCAGCATGAACAGTCTCTTGTATTATAGGGTTTAACCTACGCTGTGGGTCTCTCTTCGGTATCGCTTCTTCATTAAGATGAATATAATGTTGAACTATGGCTGGACTCAATCTCTTATGTCAGTCATAGTCCAACCAATGACTTTCCTATTATTTCCATGAATTGTCTTAAGATTCTCTTCCTTCCTGTCAGTCAAATGGGATGCAATTATGATGAAAAAAGTCTCTTGTTCGCCTAGATAGATGTACTTGAGATGCATAGGTAAGGCTTTCAACTTTAAGAAAGGGGAAGGCTCACTGAAAGGAGGAGTCAAGGTTATTGGCTCTACATTTGGTTAAATAGGGTTTAAGGCACAATTCACAGTAGACTCAACAATCTGATCAAGGTTAAAATCTTCAGACTCTAACTCGAAGTCACAATCAGTTTCTAATTTCAATTCTTCTCTATTTTGCTTGTCAAATTCTCAATGAGGTTGACTTTAAATGTTTGATCCTCAACATCATAGGGTTGCTTTTCTAGGTTGAAGATATTGACTTCGCTAGTCATGTCTCCAAAAGTTAACCTCATGGTCCCACAGTTGATAATAGCATTGTTAGTAGCAAGAAATGGGCACCCTAGGGTACGGAAGTTTGAGCCCTAGGATTGGATACAAGTTGTGTCTCAAGAACTATGAAATCAATGGCGTAGATAAACTCTCCAACCCAAATAAGGACGTCATTAATTTTCTCTTGGAAACTTTTACTGACCGGTCAGCTAGTTTGATGGTGACTCGAGGTTGGACTAAGATCACCTAACCCGAGTTGTTGATAAATTGAGAAAGGAGCAAGTTGATACTTGCTCCCAGGTCAAGAAGTGCACAACTAATCTTAGCTTGTCCTATAGTGCAGACAATGGTGGGACAACCCGGATCCTTGTACTTGACATGGATCGGACGCGACAGTAACTCACTAATGTTAGTGGCCAATAAGACTTTCTTGGTTACATTAGTCTTTCTCTTTTTGGTGCACAAATACTAAGAAATTTTTCATAATATGGAACTTGTTGGATTGCATCAAGAAGTGGCACATTTATTTTCACTTGATTGAAAATCTCAATTATCTTATCTATGTGTGCATTCTGCTTGTTATTCTTCAGCCTATTTAGAAAGGGTACAATAGGCTTGCGCACCTGACTGCTTGACTTGTCATTTTTAGACTCGTCAGATGTGTATGGATTGGAACTAGATGAAGTGGATGTTTGTGTTTGATTGTACAGAATGGGATTGGATGGCATTGACATTTTGTTATCAACTTTCTTGCCTGACCTCAATATATGAACAACATTACATTGATTAAATTATTGATCCTCGGCCAT